>UELV01175538.1:9414-19805 GCA_900490015.1 Megastigmus stigmatizans | reverse complement strand
CCCCAAAAAAAAACTGGCGGTCTTTATATTGGAACTTAGACTCGGTCATTACCCAAGTACCCGCACATCCGCGCGTCCTACCCCAAAACGAACATATACTTATATGCATGTATAAATGATCTTTTTTGCGTTCGGTTCGATGGTCTACACGTGGCGAACCGAACGATCTTCATATCCACCCCTTCCACACCCACCCGCACACAAGCAGAAGAAAGTTTCTCCTCTCTCTCTTTCTCTCTCTCACTTCCTCTTCCTCTGGCTTTTTTTACGGTCGCACCAGCAGCTGCAGCGTAACTCGAGACTGCACAAACTCGATAAGAACCACGTGCGTACCTATGGGTTTTCTGCGCGACGACGACGAGGACGACGAAGACGCCGCCTTCGGTGAGTCTCGTAAAAGTTGCACCGACCATCTCCTGCTTTTTCCTGTTCGTTCTCTTACCTTTTTTTTAGTAGAATCTCGAGACTCGACGAGCTTCTTCGATATACTGGAAACATGACGTATGCGTTGTGATAAAGACTGGGAACTTTCTTATTAATAAAGCATGAGGGCGAAAGGATAGCTGAATGGTGTACGGGTCTCTCTGACACTCGAGGAGAATTTAATTTCTTTTAATGACCCACTTTTTAGAGACTGACGCTCTTTGATTTATTTATTAATTTAGAAGCCATTTGGGTTATTGGCTTTGACCTACTGAAGCTTTTCTAAATCTAATAAATAAGTTCCTTTCAAATTTCTGTGTCGATAAACTTATTTCTATTATACGAGGCCGACGTATAAGACAAACGTCTCAAAATTTTATCTCAAGGCGGTGATATTACACTGCCACGTCTACCATTACCGACGTTCTTATTATTCTGGCATAAAATACTGAATACATGACTGAACTCAAAAAATTATATAAATTGGAGCAGGAAGTAGGATTAGATTAGTTTGCGCCTTTGATTAAGAGTAAATATTTGATTTTCTCATACTATAATAATATTAAAATAGTAAGTCATATTTACTCTTTTATGATTTTAAAATAGTTCAGTGTAATTTTCAATTTTAATTAAAAACCTAAAAGAGTAAATGTTGACTCAAAAGAGTAATAAACGTATCTAATATTTAATTTCTACATTTTGGAGTATAAAAGCACTAAAAGACAGATTTGTTAATAACAATCTTTTTGAATGGGAGTAGCTTTAATAAAGCTGTTGTGTTCTCTGGTCCGTGGATTAGGGAAAACAATTGCCAGTGGAGGATGTCTTTAAAAAAAAATTTTACATCCTCGCAGAGTCAGAGGCTCGCTTTGAGAAAGCAAAAATGGTCGCGCGGAAGGAATTAAGAGCGTCCGAGGTAAGGCGAGAGATGAAACGAGTCAGCGAAAAAGAAGCTAAAAAGAAAAAGTTTAGAAAGAGAGAGAAAGAAAGAGAGAGAGAGAGAGAGAGAAGGCTTCGCGTCAGACGAAAGTAGGTCACCGCCTCCCAACTCTCTGTTTTTCTCTCTGTTTCCTTCCATTCTCCCTCCTCCTCCACCTCCTTCTTATTTTACCTTCGGCTAAAGGAGGGAGAGACGAGAAAGAAGAGAGAGAGAGAGACAGAGAGAGAGAGAGAGAGAGAGAGAGAGCAAAGGCACGAGAGAGTAGAGCTTTTACGACGTCTGCATTGCGTGCCATCGAAAAGACTTACTGGCTTAAGGGCCACGCCGGGCGATTTCGTAGCCTGACGTCCACGCCTCCGCTCATTGTGTAATGGCCTGCGTTCGTTTATTCTCATTTGGCGCTTCTTCTCCTTCTTTCGGCTTCTCCGTAGTCTTTTCTGTCTTTCCTATATCCTATAGTTTTTTCTTCTCTGCATGCTCGTTCCACTTAACATGAATCGCTGCTGCTGCTGCCGCTGCCTGGTTTCACTCGGTTTTCACTCTCTTTCAGCTTTTTGGACATTTTTATTAACGCGCGCTGCTTTGAAAAAAAGAAGCCTTCGTCCTTTGCTTAGCCTCGTTGTAATTCACTAAGAGTATTGCCACGATCTTGCATAAGCGCGATATAGACTGGCCCCAGTCTTTTGATGACGTCGGAGAATGCGTTTCCATTGGTATAGCATAACCGTGAGCAAAAACCCTTTGAAATGTACTTCTTCTGGGGAAAACAAGATTCTTGAGTCACGTTCTACGCGTTTTCTATTCTTTCTTTTGAGATACAGTAGTTTGCTTTTGCACTAATATTAAATATATTTTAAAAAATTAGGGAAAAGCGAAAAGTTGTATTAGAATCTGTAGTCATACAATCTACCATCTATATCTTTATAGTACTCAGTAAACGAATCTCATATAAATTTCTCATACTCCCGTATTCTAGAATCGATAAGCAGAGGAAGTATCTGATCAAAATTCAATTTAGACACACATTTATACCATCAATTTACTTAACTCGCAAAAAAATATGCACTTGATACAACATACAGATTTTTATTGTGCTTGCTTTCACTCAATATATAGCGCGTGATTATAGCTCGCTTAAAAAGCGATCTTGTTTGAAGAAAATGTCGATACTTAAAAAAAATCATTCTTTTTTACACAAAGCTTATTACATTTGCAGTTTACTTAAAATATTATCGCGTAGAAATACCGTGCACCATCGCGAATAACTTTTTCCATATTTGTAGATTCACCTATAAAAAGATTTTACCATCCCCTAACTTTATATCCATCACATATTTGCTCTCGCTTCATTACGCGATTTCGATAGGCAAAGTCAAACCACGACGGAACGCGCCATAAAGGCAACAGATGGAGTTGAAAGGTTGAATTTAAAAAATCACGGGGCCGCAAGGCCTCGAGGGGTCGAAATATTCATTATTTTTTAGCGCGCCTCCGCTTCTTCTTACGCCCGTGACGTCGAGCGCCGGAGTTCGCGTATAGTCGCACAAAAGGCGTTTTGCACCAACGCAGTCGAGGCGGCTCGTAGATCACGCGCAATTTCGCAAATCGAGGATGAAGAGGAGGAGAAGGAGGAGGAGGTAGGAGCTTGGCTTCCATGCACGCGAATATAACCTCGTCCACTATCTGCGTGTGTCGCAGGATGTGCCATAAGCGCGTTATGCAGAGGCTGCAGCAGCCTGTGCCTGCTACACATAGCCGAGAGGGGTGGCAGCAAGAGGAGGTGCTGGAGGAGGAAGGAAGGAAGGATGTGTACGCGTGAGCGGGAGACAGAGAGAGAGAGAGAGAGAGAGAGAGAGGTTGGGGAGAGGAGAAGGAGGAGGGTAGACATCTGAGCTTGCAAGCTGCAACTTTTCCCATCAGCGCGCAGCAAGCCCCCCGAGCTTGTTATGCGAAGCTTGAAGCATGTAACGCCAGATGCCGCATATTGGTTCTCCCTCTCTCTCTCTCTCTCTCTCTCTCTCTCCCTCTCACTTGCTCTTCTCTCTGTCACACAGGGAAAATAGCGTGCAATGCTCGATCGGAAGATTTGGGCTGGTTTGGTTTGTTCGTCTGTTTGTTTTACCCCCCCCCCCTCACGCGCTCTGCTTTATTTTTAATTTTTGCTCTACTTTTAATTTGCAATCTTGCGTATGACAGCGTATATATATATATATATACATAGAGTTTTGCTTCAAAATTAATTTCGCCGCCGAGAGTCCAGCTGCCGTCAAGTGATGTGTCGAAAAATTCAAATTTCTCGGAAAATAAACGGGACGATTTGCATTCGACGGTAATTCTGCGGTGTGTACGCTTGGGAGAAAAATTTAGCGCGATATATAGATTACCTCCACCATTATTTTTCTCTTTTTTCCGTCATGCGCACAAGAGTGGTTTATTTTATTTTACTTCTTTCCGACTTTTTTATTGTTGAGAAATCCTCGGGCTTTTAGCATCGATAGCAATTTTTGCGAGATTTAAGCGATTAAAAACGATTATGAGTCGTTTTGATCAATGTTGATTAAATGCGCTTGAGGAAACGTACATTTATTTTATCCGGCATTATAAAGCGGTTATATCAGATTTTTTTAAAATGAAGTCTTTTATTTTTATAAGCTTATATATTTTACTGTTGAATTTTTTCTGCGATTGAAAAAAATTGCTAAATATATTGAAATCACAATAAATTTTCTTTGAAATAGAAGTTATGTATGTTTTTACGGTAAACATTTCATAGTTATTTAGAAAATTTAAAATTTGCGATGTATAAAGTTTTGATGGGAATTTCAACTACAGCAATTGAAACACCTGTCACAGTAAATGTCGGAAAATATAAAATTTGTTTTTATCGTAAATGCAACTCTCATCAAAAATCGTCATCAGATTAAGTTATTAAAGCTCCGTTACAAAAGAGTAAAAAGGTGTATACTTTGTTCGAAAAAAAAAAAATAAATACATGTAGCAGCTGGAGAGTAAAAGTATACGCTACCAATAAAAACTGAAACGTTTGAAACCGCAAGTGCACGCATACACTAAGTATAAATGAAAGGGTGTAAAAATGAAAAATCTCTAGAGCGTCATACTTGACATGTCGCACATAATTTCGAGCAATTCTAAAGCGGAAGACGATAGAAGCATCTCTCCTTTCGGCTAAGTGGATCCAGAAGCTCGAAATTAATGCACTTCTTTTACGATGTTCACCTTGTTTTTTTTTCTCTGTACTCCCTCTTCATTTTTATCTCTTTCCATGTCTCGATAGTTCTCTTATTTCATTTATATTTCCTGCCTTTCGCATTCATTCGTTCGACTTTCGCACGCTTATTTCTTAATTTATTTTGGCCTTGCCCAAGAACTGTTCCTTTTTCTAGTATTTTAAATACTTTCCTTTCTCGTACTTCAACATCGCAGTCTCATTATTTTCTCGTCATTTACTTTTTGCCGCTATCTACTCTTTTATTTTATTTTTTCTGTTTAATTTCCTCGTGTCCCAGGTTATACAATCTGTATTTTTTTTATTTTCTTCTACGACTCTGTTCTTTTCATTTTATTTCTTTTTCCTCCCACACTCAACTGCGTACTGCAGTTAAAATCTGGATTGTCCTTTTTATTGCGTTTCCTAAACATCAATACATTTTTACCTTCGCTCAGAGTATATATTTGCTTTACTTCTCGATGCTGCATTTAAAACGAAAATATATAAATCGTTTCTCTTTGGTTTTAATTTTAATTAAAATTTTATACCCGGTGGATTGTTTTTTATGTACATATATGTTTTTAACGAATATAATATACACAACAAACATACAATATGACGAGTTGAGTGCATAATCGAAATTCGTAATATGTTGGTATCGTATTTAAAAAATTTGTTGATAATCGGCTATATGATACATATAGATATACTTCCAATATTAAAAGGGTTGTTTTCGAGATTCCTACTCTAAATTTAAGATACAATTTTTGTTATCCCTCTGTTGAACAAAATATCTTAATATATTTAACTGCATTGATATATTAAAATCATGAATAATTAAAATTTGTTGCATTATTATTGAGTTGGAATTACTTTTAAAATAAGAACCTATATTAATTTTTTGGCATTCCATAAATCATTGTATATTGTTATTTAAATCCCAATAGTAATATACTAGGAAATTCACTCTTTACGCTATGCGCAAAAAATGAAAAAGAATTCCCGCCCTCGCAATAATTTAACGAGCTATACATTTTAATTATGAGCGTAGGAAAAATCTCTAATTCACTTCATTTGAAATGTCCGTAATTTTTGTTCAAGGTGCGAAAGAGGAAGGTGGGGGGTAGGTAGGGGATACGGTAACCGGGCGATAAAATATCATCTAATCCAATCTAATCCCTCTTTCCCTTCCGCTTTTCTCGCACCCCTGAACTTCTCCGTTTCCACTCTTTTTCCTCTTGCTTTACGCTTCTTTTCTCTCGGCTCCCCTGCACGGCATCCGAAGCGCGGTGCGCGCCTCTCGTCGCCTCTCTCTCTCTCTCTCTCCCGCTATAGTAGGTATTGTCTACTATCTCGCGGATAATAGAATTCCAGTGTCGGCGACCGCGTCGGGCGTTCTTTCTCTACCATACCCCCCGCGCACACACACACACACACACGCGCGCGCACACATACACGAATATATATAGATAAAGTGAAGCTGGGCAGGAGGAGGTTGCTTAGTTCGGCCTGGGCTTTTCACTTTTATTTATTTAGGCGGATAGAGGTGATGGTGCAGCCGAGCAGTACAGCCGCTGCGTCGTTTACCGCCCCATCGAAGAATTTCATTCCGCGGCATTTTTCCACTCGCGCCGCCGCCGACGCGCTGGAGGGTGCAACGTGAGCGCGCAATATTCCGACTCTCTCTCTCTCTCTATCCCTCTCTCTACGTGTCCGAGTAACCTACAAAAGTTAACTCCCTCTCCCTCTTTCTCTCCTATCTCTCCTTCTCTCTTTCTTCCTCCGACTCCTTCTTTTTCTCGTTACGTTTTTTCTTTTCTTTCATTTCTCTTCCTTTTGTCCTCTTTAGCAGTCGTTTAGTAGCTGCGAGAGCGAGAGAGAGAGAGAGAGAGAGAGAGAGAGAGAGAACGGGATATATACGGAACTGATATTTCGCGCGTCATTTGCAATTTTCTAAGAGCGGTGGCGCGGGAATACGAAAAAGTTGGGTGCAGTCTGTTTGCTCTCTGATTATAATTTGACGAGTGTTGATATAACTTCGTTTTCCCCTTCATTGGATTTCTATTATACTAGACCTCGGAATTGACGAGTGCAACGTGGAAATTTTATTAAATTCAAACTACACTATATTTTTAGGTTATATTACAGCAACCGTTAGTTTTGATAAATTAATCCATGAACTTTTTAATATAATTATCTACAGTATATAATTATCTAAGTTTTTTCCTCCCAGTTAGTATCGGTATCAATTATTACAGCACTAAAATCACACCAAATTTCTTCATATGCAATACGGTAGTAAAAGCACCAGTGTCTTTTTCTTCTTTCTTGCACTTGTTCTGCCTTCTTGTTTTTGGCATAATCGTCGCATAAACGAGGAACGCTCGCCAGATACTTACGTGGGTCTTTATCTCCAGTTTGAATTCAGAGTTCCGGACAAACTTTGATAGACATTCGCGGGCGCGAACTTCTTAACTGTTATAGTCTCTTATTTCTGCAAAAAGACAGTGTTTGAAACGAAAGAAGATCGGAGGAATTCCAGTTTCCAACGAGGCTTTGTCCTTGCGTCGATATCGCTTAACCCCTTCTTCGTGTTGGTTTTCCTCCACCACTAGTACGGCTTTATCGTAAACTTTTCGCGTGATCTCTAAGTGAAAGACGAATGATAAGCGGTAAATAAGGTGACATTTTTCCTACCAATGATTTAGGTGAGGATTTAAACATCGATGTACTTCTCTTGATAAATATGATTATTGAAGTCAGTTAAAACTGATATTCTCGTATATTCATTATTCAACTTTCCTGTTAGATGATTATTATTTTGGCGAAAAATTAAAACTTCATGACTAAACTTTACGTTTGCTTCCCTTCTTATAATATTACTTTATGTATCAAGATTCACGAGAAATCACAAATAATTAACTTCAATCAATGCACTATAACGACTTCTCCACTTGACAATGAATGCAGTATAAATCACAATCAATCAGACTTTCCCAATCTAATCCAATATCAGCAACAAATGCAGAAGCGAATCGAGGGAGCGATCCAAGCGATCGGTCGTCTTCGTACAGCTAAATTCCCATTAAGAATAGCAGCAGCTCCCGCGCCATTTCGCGCACAACAAGAATAATATAAACAGTACTTTGATCCAGCTGTATGTGTACAAACTCTTGTTGAGTTTATAGCGAGCGGACGTTCATTCGATAGTAAATATTTAATATCTCCCAGTGAATTGGGGAGCTAGACCGCACCGAGAGAGAGAGAGAGAGAGAGAGAGAGAGAGAGAGAGAGAGAGAGTTGGGCGCATTATACTCCCTGGGCCGTCTCCGGGTTAGCAATCCATTCAATTCGATCGTCTCGACCATCCGTTTCCGCTTCACACACAAACGGACATATGCACACACATATCCACACAGAGGAATAACCACACATACGCACACACACACACACACACACATACATCTACACGTGGATACTCTATTTCTGGGAATATATACGCGCCTGCACCTTGGACTATCCAGCAAATATATGTATCTGCTTCGCCATTCCTTTAAGCACGCCTCACACACACACACACACACACACACACACACACACACATACAAGTCGGTGACAGCGGCCTGCGCTCGTGTATGTAAACGGATATACCAGTGCCCACAGACGATCGTACTGACGCGCAAGTATATATACCTAGCAAAGGTTATATTGTGCACACAAATGCGTGCCGTGCGTAGGAGCTGCCAGTATATATTGCGAGAGGCTAACATGAATCGCTCGACGGTTGGATTATTCGAACTCTTATGACTCTTTAAGATTTGGGTTTTCTGTATAAATATATGTGAAGAAAGCGTAAAAATCAAATCTTCCGCTAACGAAATTTTCCTGGGATAAGAGTGTTTTTTGGAGGTCGGGGGGGGGGGGATCCCTTAAATAAATCTTTTAACGATTGTTAGGCGAAATGAGAGCGAGAGCACATTCACGTTTGAATAGAGCTTAAGCGAAGTGCTTTCTTTTCAAACAAGCGCCTCTGTTACCGCCAACTCCCCCCTTCCTTGTTTTTCGTACTTCGCACTCGGCCAAAGGAATGTACGAAAACTGCGGAGTGAAAGAGGGAGGGGGGTTAGGCCGACTCTATTGTGCGAATATACTTACGCGGGATTTCGCTGAATTTCATACGTCACGTCGTTATCTCTACGTGAAAATTATTTCTCATACTTGGCTATGTTCTTTTGTGATATTCAAGAAGCTTATCTATGTACAACGCTTAATCTCACGTTTCTTTATCGTTATTTAGTGTTGTGCTTTGTTTTATTATTCGTAAAATTTTATTTCCATTTCTAATGTTAATAATTAGCTTGCGTGCAATGAATGTTTGAATTTTTTGTATAACAAGTTACTATTAGAGGTAATTGCGCGTCGGCATAATCTAGAAATTGAACAGCTGGTGCAGACATAAGGCAATCGGCGTGTCCTCTGAAATGATTGTCAGCATCATGTGCACCTCTAAGACCTAACCGGAGCGGCTCGTATTGCCGTTATATCCTTACTATAAATTATAATTAATTTGAAAGTTACTATAGATTAATATAATAAATAATTCTATAAATTTGCAATTTAAATTAATTTAAATGGTCATTATTTTTAATATTTGATCGTTGTTTTTGGTCTGTAATATATTCAATATATCCTTATTCGTGAAAATTGAAGAGTGCGTCTGACTATATCCGCGTAGTTCTACTTATGCGTAAGTTTAATCCTAACACGCTATTCGAAATTATACCATTTACGATCATTTTCAATAACATCTTCGTGCATTTCGAGCAACAATAAAAAACTTTAATTCTGCAAGATAACGGTAGTAAAAAGGAATGTAAAATCCACAAATCCACTACACTGCAGTCAGATCACCGACTATCGAAAAAGGAATTGAGCAGAAAATACACGTCGCACTGGAGCAGCTTAAATTTCGTTCCCACCGCAAATCAACCTTCATCATTCGCAGCCAGTGTGGCCAGTGCTCGGAGCGCGTTTAAAGCGCTCTCGGAGAAAACCGCGAGCGCATAGACGTGCAAAATATATCCGGGATTAAAGGGCGCATCGTGGAGTTGGGGGTAATCCAAGCCGCTCTCAGCGTGCTCGCATAAAAAGCATCGAGCCGCGGCGCAGCAGCTCCTCTCGACGAGTTTTTCACCTCCGTATATATAACCTTCACCCAACGCCGCGCGCCATTTATCACGATTCTGCAGCTTCGGGTCAGCACCGGAAATCCACCCGTCCAAGTGTAAGAGAGCGCAGAAAAAAAAGTAAGTACAGGATCGTAGGGAATAAAGGAGTTGCACATCGAGAAAGCAGGTGAGAGTAAGGACTGGTACCTGGCTAAAAAAGAGCCTGGGTAGATCTTCGGACATAGCGACGGGGAAGGGAAGGAAAAAGAAAAACAGAGAAGCGCAGGAGAGGAAATGAAGGTGGGCGTTGAAAATCCAGACGAGTCGAGAAATGAGACAGCACCGGCAACGCGAACATTACGGCAAGCGAGAGAGAAAGAGAGAGTGAGAGAGCTGCGCTTGCACTGAGTAAAGAAGCCCACGGAAATTTCGAGCCCATGCACACTAAAATTCCGGTGTATGCGTATATAACGCTGAGAAAAAGGAAGAGTCTCGGGCCGTATGCGCGGTCACGTTCGGACTCGCTGCCAAAGCAAATCTTCGCCAACTGCTCTCGAGCTTATCTATATACGTGTGTGTATATAAGTATGCGCTCACTGGACTATTCTCTGTGTGTGGGGGGGGGAGGGGG
>UELV01175535.1:36670-48243 GCA_900490015.1 Megastigmus stigmatizans | reverse complement strand
CTCTCTCTCTCTCTCTCTCTCTCTCTCTCTCTCTCTCTCTCTCTCTCTCTCTCTCTCTCTCTCTTTGTCAACCGTTAATTACTCGAGACTGTCGGGTTGCCTCGCTATCAGGCATTCCCGCGCTAGCTAATTCGATCAGGAGTGAAGTCTCCCGGTGTGTAAGGAGAGAAGACGACGTCGAGAGGCACAGAGAGATGACGCCAAGCTCCGTCATCTCTCTCTCGCTCTCTCCTTCGTATCTTTGGGTCTCTGTGCAGTGGGCGATTGTGTCATGCGGAGCCTGAGGAATCGGATATACGTGGAGTGGAGCGAAGCTCGATATAGTTGGCCGGGGTTGTGATGGCTGGCCAGGATTCTTCTGACTGCTTTTAGCGATTCCGATTATTGTGCAGGTACTGATTGGGCTGCCATGCGGCTATTGATCCATATTCATGTTTTCAATGACCATCCGGTGACTGATAAACACGCTATTATATATATTTATAAGAAAATTTAGAGCAATTTGACAAATAGAATTTATAAGATAAATTATATATGTCAAATTGCTCTAAATTTTGTTTTCCTATTTTTTGGATGGGTGCGTTGTATTTTCTAAGAAATCTCCGAGAAAGTACAGTCAAAATTAGATAACAACCTAACACGGTAAATCTTTACTTTTGTGCAGCTTGCATATAAAAATATTGATTCAAAAATCAATCTATAGTAAATTCCAAGTATAACGCAAATTGAAACAACCTTTACTTCGTGATTTTTCGTTGAAACTGATTAGTAAAGATATCAAAGACGTAATGCGATATGCTTCGCATGTTTCCTCTACAAATTGATAGCGATTCAAGTAAAGATGAGAAAAAACGTCATTGTTCAAATCGATAGCTCGATGGCATTAGGCTGTTGAGGCGTTGCAGGACCGAGAAAAGAAAAAGCACACACGAGGTGGACGAAGAACAAACGCTGCGCAGACGAGAGAGAAGAGGGCGGATGAGAGTCGAGGGCAAAGAAAGGAAACGTCGGCACAGTCGTGGATGACGAGCAATCGTATCAAAGATTATTTCCGCCAATAAAGCTGAAGTTGAGTTTTGCCGCGCGAGTCTGAGGAGCTTGGGCTGCAGAGAGGAAGAGGAAGCAAGACGAGTGGGTAATAAATCCAGAGTCGCCCGGAGCAGACACTTATATCGGAGTTTCCTCTCTATCTTTCTCTCTCCGTCTCTCTGTCTGTCATTTACTGTTATTCTTTCCCTCATTTTCTCCCGCTCTAGCAGCGCCAGTCTTTAGATTTATCTTTACGAAATTTCAGGAACATAAGTTTATTGAGGGACAAGTCGACAGTACTGATTTTTAATGTTTGCTTGCCCTGAATAACGTGCAAATGTTTGTCAACTCTTAAATTATATCAGCGATTCGCCTTTCTTATTATGAAATATGTCATTGTCGCTTCTTCAATTATGTTCCTTTTTTCTCTGTTATTACAGGTTTTTATGCACAACTTCATATTTGGTTGAAAAAATTACGAAAACTGTATCAAACCACTAACGATTTTTCTGCTCAATAATTATTAACAAAAGCAGTGACAATAATCGTTTGTGAATACTTTATTATGGAAACGCTGTCTTGCTCTTACAATTCAAGCACTGTTCCGATGCTTCATTGCCTTACTTAATTAGTTAATAGTCTTTTGAAAAAATTTTCTTCTCAATAATGTCTCCACCAGTATACACTCCTATACAGCTGCTCTGTTTAACTTATTTAATAACCGCGGGGTCTCCCTCCCACTTCGGTTAAGTCTAACGGTGCGTTAACGGCCAGATCTTGGCTTCGATAATTCGTCCAACTAGTCGCCTCTCGATGCCCATCGCTGGCAAAGCGCAATGAGGTACGACGTGGCGGCAGCGAGAGCTTGGCAAAGCCGGCCTCCTCTGCATAATCCTCAAACTAGCATCCAGCCAGTTAGTTGCTCTCTCGCCTTGACGGCCTAAACGAACTATAATACAATAGATATCTCTCTCTCTCTCTCTCTCTCTCTCTCTCTCTCTCTCTCTCCCAGTTTCTCTTGCGCGTTCGGTATCGACAACACGAGGTCTTGGACGAGTAATGGTCGAGAAGAGCGGCTGAACTCCCTTATAAAGTCCGGTGGTTTGGCGAGGGAGACTAGACACACACGCCCGCCCGCGCGAGGGGATTAAGTATGACTTAGGAGTTAAGTTTCCGTCATTAGCTATCCACCACCACCAGCAACAGCAACACCAGTAGCACCTCGGTCAAGAGAGTAACTTACTTAGGCTGAAGGGGCGTTCGGGAGGGGGTAGAAATTTTTGTTGGTGTGTACTGTTTCGCGTACATTTGTTGCCTGTAGAAAATTGCATCCGATGCTTTTGCTAGAAGCGATGATGCTGATGCGTATTTATGTCGCTAATTCTGTTTAGAAGATGTTACACGAGAGGTATGACTGGAAATTTGAGGCACTATTTTTCTGTAGAGGATTCGGTTGCTTTTCCTTGGTTTTCGTATACTTGAATTTATAACTTACCAATTAGGATTTTGATTTGTGAAGCATAAATAAGTGTGAAAGGTGATTAACGATTACTTGGATATTTGCTTATTTATCTAATCTATATCTTTCAATATAGAAATTATTTCATGAAGCTTTATTTATCAAATACCACGCAAGTCTTTCCTGCATAATGGAGCTGTTTATTGTACATTTTCTTCGCTCAGGGAATACACACACGTAGACCCGAGGAAACTCCAGAATTTGAGAAAGTCCGTGCGCAAGTATATAAGCGAGAGTAGGAGAGATAGGCTTGTGCGATTTCGGGGATGAAGGGGTGCAGGAGTGAACATTAGACTTGGCCAGAGTTGGACCTTACACCGGCGGGCATTGTCAGGCTTTCGCAGCAAGGGTAAGTTTGATAAG
Organism: Megastigmus stigmatizans; assembly: GCA_900490015.1. Lineage (NCBI taxonomy): Eukaryota > Metazoa > Arthropoda > Insecta > Hymenoptera > Megastigmidae > Megastigmus > Megastigmus stigmatizans. Next base: position 45,332 of record UELV01175535.1, on the reverse strand, counting down.
GCTTGCGCGCTTGGTCGACCGGCACTACGCGATATACGAGCGGGAGACTTTCCGACTCTCTCTCTCTCTCTCTCTCTCTCTCTCTCTCTCTCTCTCTCTCTTGGATTTTGTGCATGAGATTGGGAATTATTTTAATGAGGATTTATGGCACGGGCTTAATTGGCCTCTTGCGGCTAAGACGCCTGAAGTAGACGCTCTGTTTACGCGTGCCATAACGTTACAACTGTGAGGTATGAATGGAAAGGGTGTGTCTAGTCAAAGTGTGCCGAGACGTCCGATTGTGTTTCATTGGTTTTATGTTGGTTGACGAGATGATCCATACCTGAAGCTTGCAAAGTCTGTATCCTGTGTATTTTCGGTTTGTTAGGTGTGGCATTGTTATGTGAATCAGTTTGTATCAATTTAAGATAATTAATTTAACGTTAATTATTCGTGGACTGAATTCATTAGTAATTAGGTCTATGTATAATTGCTTTCTGCGAAACAAATATAATCTATAGAAATATTCACGATCTTTTTAGGCAGAGATTTCTCTTCAGTTCAGCATCAAAATATCGCGATAGCAGATTCCACCCTATATCACGAATGTCGCACATTTTCTTCCGAAGACTGCCTTCGCTTCAACTAACGTGGCACCTATACAAATGTAAAGGACTTACCCTATGATAGATCACCTGCACAATTTGCATAATGTCGGGGAAACGCAGGGCGAGTCAGTGGGTGGTCGCGTTCCCGCCAACCCTTTCGTTAAAAGGGTTATTCATGCCATAAAGCGGCCGCGAGCTAAGTCTGCAATTACGGAGCTTATCGATATAATAACTTGGAGCCAATTTCTCATTCAGTCATTTAATCGTGGCTGCAGTTGCGGGCTTACGCAAATTTCGTGTGCGCGGACGCGACATTATCAAGAACTCTCCGTGTGGACTTGCGGGAACTTTTTGACAAATACAAATGACCGCTGGATTATAATTTTCCAGCTGAGGGGTGGTTACTTGTATCGAGCTGCGTTAAAAGACTCCACGACGATACTTGGGGGATAATTGAAAATAGAAGAATGTAAAATCTTAGAATCACATAATGATGCTATGGAAAATATTGTTTAGCAGACAATAAAGAATTAATTCGTGATATAGAGCTTTCAAATACCACCTACGTAAGTTTCTTTAACCAAAGTACCCATCATACAAAAATTGTACAAAAATATTTTGCGCGACACATCTGCTTGAGTTAATTACTATGATATTGATGTATTTTTTTTAAATCCAGACCAGCATTTTGGAAGATTTCAGGAGCTTATAAGAAGATGCATCTCAGTAATCAAATTTTCACGCGTGCCGACTGCGTTTCTGTTGCTCGCACTTGCGAAATCTCGAGTACAATGCAAATTAGCGCGCACACCTCGGAAGTCACTGGATCTTAATCAAGTTTGGTTCTCCCCGTAGGTTAGCGTCTGGGCGTACAATTCAAAGTTTTGCGCGCCTAGGCCGCAGTCTAATTACCGCATCTTGTACCGGAAGTTGTACGGCTTTTCCTAGCCGTGTTAAACCCTCTTCCGCATGCCAGAGAGCGATCGCGTTTTGCTTCATAATGCCAGTCGAAATTTGACAAAATCTTATTCTTTTTATTCTTTTTTGTTTGCAAACTATAATACAATTTGAAACAAATGATTGTTCTAATTAACACGGAGAAAGTTTTTTGATTTTTTATCTTTTCCTTGCATTGCGATTAAGCGAGTTATTTAGTAAACTTTTTTGAGAATGATTAAAATTTTATTCTACATCTGGCAGTTTGGCAAAGTTTTAATTTTCCTCTGGCTATAAATCGCTATATTAGACCGAGGCTATGTTGAATATTACGCGGGGAGTTTGGTGGATTCACCGAACCCTTGTTAGACGTAATACGAGCCTCCGGTATACCGAGTGGGGAGAGTAAAGGCGCTCTCGGAGTGTCTTATCGGCTCGTGGTCAGTTTGTTTGATTTCCGGCTATGTTTCACGAAGCGGCTGTTTGAAGTGTAACGACAACTGTTTTGCTTCGCGTTACCAAGGATATATATATATATATAGGTTAGGTTTAGGTTGGAGCTCGGACCTCTTTGAGCATCGGAAACAACCGATAGGGCTGATCCTGGTGAACTTTAGATCGTTGGGAGAAGAGAATTTCGTCGTCGGTGGATAAGACCTGGATAATCATCGCTCGGATAGTTTTACTTTGCCCGATTGCTGGCTATATTTCAATTCAATAATCTTGCAAAGGGGGTTGAACTTATTCATATTCTGATGGAATCTGTAGTGAATATAATTCACTTTCTAGATAATTTGCTTATCTGATTTTCAAATTATATTTTAGGTTAAATTGTGAAATTAAGTTCATAATCTTATCTGATATTACATCTCGCAGGACAAATTTTAATTAAATTTCAAAATGTGTAATAGTGAAAATCGATATTAAGTTGAAGACTAAATGTATAATACGCTAAAATATCAGTATTTAAGTACCTGTCAATTATTAACCATGGAAAATGTAGAGCAAAGTAGCAATATTATCAGACGTGTATCAATAAATAAAGATTTACCGATAGCTACTTGGAATAATTAAATTTAAACTCACGAATGGAAGAAGCTTCAGTCAAGCAGTTATTTCAGTGACTCACCTCAGCAACATAAAGGAAACATGTTACATTTAAAAACGATTCTCAATAACGTCGTCTTACATTTGTTAAGTCAATCAAAATTCTGGTTTTGTCAGACTTGTTCTTTCAACACCTCGATTATTAATATAAATCTTTAGAGATACGTTTTAATAACTTTTAAATGTGTATCTTGCAAAATCACTCCTCGTCCGCAGCAGTAAAGCAGTAGTGAAGCAGCTCACTTTTCTCTCCGCCCCTCGTCAGTCTAACAAACTAAAGAATAACTCTGACGCTCTTTTGGCCCTCCCTTTATCTCTAAGTGGAAGAAAATGCAGCGCGACGTGGGAGATAGGAGGGGAGGACGAGAGGAAAGGGTCGCGCGAAACTTGAAATTGATGCACTGGATGCGTCGAGGGCCACTTGGGCTGCCTCCTCGCTAAGGAACTTTGGCACGAAACACGCCACCTCCGAGGATCGCCTTTCAAGAAGTTGGGAATTTCGTTATCGCGAGAAAAGTTCGGGGGACCTCTTTCTGTCTTTTCCTGGGGTTTGTTAATTTTTTTATCGTTCGAGATCTAAACAGAGGTTTCTGGCTGGTTTATGATGTTTAGCGTTTCAATAGAATTTTATGATCCTTGTTTTGGCGAACTGCTTTTCTCGAATATTTAAATATTATCAGTTTGGTACAACAAAGGCTGGAGAGTCAATAGCTTCGAATCAAGATTATTTTTACTTATTAAAAAATTTGATGACGCGTTGTGATGATTATTATATGTGCAAGTGATTAAAACGGATAATAAACGAATACTGTAATGCCTAACTGTAAAATTTTATAGTATTGTCGTCATCAAGTATCAGTAGTAAAAATAAATTATATGAAAAAATTATATGTCCTTGTACGTCGTGTCAGTTATGATCGAAAAGATTAATTAATTTGTGGGATCTTGTGCTTATCCACCGAACAAAATAAAATAAAATATTTATACATCATAAACATAAGCGTAAATTATATTTTGTTTCGAACTTAAACATTTATTTTTGCTTATAATTGTAAATCTTTTGTCCCTTCGCATTTACATTATTTGCATTACGCGTGTAATGGATAATTTGGATTATATTGCAGTCATTTCGTAGTTGGAAATAAACATTTCAATGACTTTTGCGCGAATGCAACGTCGCATGAAAAATTATTAGGATACTTTTGTTATTACATAAGTAAAATAAATTATTTCAATATTGCAGTAAAATTATAAATCGTAAAAATTTCAGCTTATATAGCTGTTATATTACATCATAATCGTCTATAGAAAAATATCCATAAAAACGTCGTTAAATTACATTTTAATCCTTATCAATAACCGGAACGTTATTTTGCAAACAAGAGCTTTGTCCGCTTCTAGTCCAACTAGTATTTATTCCTTATATAGTTGAAATTCCATCCAATAAAAACCAGCTGTACACACCTCTAAAAGAACAAAAGATAGCGGCGTTTCTACAGAAAGAAATCCTCGAGCAAACAGCACCTCGACAAACGCCTTCAGACGCGTACGCTTGCACAAACATAGAAAAACACTCGCAAACTTGGCGTCGCAACGCAGTTACTTTTGCAGCTCTCGCTGTCTCTTTCTCCCGTTCCTTTTTCTCTCCGGGGCGAGGAGAGAAAGAGAAAGAAAGAGAGAAAGTCGTTACGCCGGCCCTCGTTAAGGAAAACAACCAAGTCGTTTTCGAGTTTTGCACAGCTCATCAGAGGGTCCCCGTCCGCGCGCACTGCTCACGATGCCCAAGGGCTACTTACTTACTTTCTACCTCCCCCTCTCTTTTATTCCCTCCCACGCTCTTGACATTTCGCTCGGGTATAGAGACGTAGAGGAGAGAGCGAGAGAGAGAGAGAGAGAGAGAGAGAGAGAGAGAGAGGGAGAGATTCGAAATCCCAAGGGTGAAATGGCTCATTCGGCGGCGCACTTATCCGCCACCGCCGCGCGCGCGTTTGTCGTAGATAACCATAGATTAATGGCTTCGGAAAACTGAGAGAGTCTCGTGACTCGCGGCGTCTTCTCTCGCTTGATTTATCGTTTATTGAGAAATATGGCGCGTTTCTTTCTTCTCCCTCCCTGTAAGGAGTGGCTCGCAAGATTAACCCCCTTCTCGCGTTCTTAGCACCGCTCGGACTCTGGATAAGACTGCGACGAGGCACCGAGAGGCGTCGATTGCCGATAAATTTACTGCTCATTGTACGTCGGCTGATGTGTGCGAGTGCTTATGTGTATGGTGAAGAAGAAGAATGGACGAAAAAGTCTCTGTTCGGATTTGGATTCTTTATCGAGATTATTATTATTGATCGCCCGATGAAGATGGGAGCGGGATGCAAGGAAAATAGGGGTGCGTGAGATATGATTGCTTATCATCGTTTATTAGATAAAAGCCGATTGGTAAAAAGATTGTACTCTTGTGCTTGATACGTTTTGGATTGCGAGTCGTAGTATTGATGCTGACAATATTAATGTTGTAAAATAAATTATGGTTAAAAGTAGATTAAAAATAGATGAATATTGTGGAAGTTATTTAATTTCTTTGTTTAAAGTTTAACTTAATTAATTAACTTTACGAAATCTGCTAATTTGTGAAGATTGAAAATTTGTGTAGTGCATCTCTTTTAAATTGTCTACGCGTTGTAAAAGAAAACAAAATTTTATAAATGGTTTCATATACATAAAATTCAAGTTGGATTCATTTTAATGATACTTTGTTAATTTCATATCAGAACTTCTGGAAATAATAATTCTTTTGATTTAATCAAATATCTTGGTGATAGTCTACAATAGAAATTTCTTTAATGTAGGTGCAGTAGAATGTCGATATAATACATAAAAACTTCCCATTTTTTTATGTCTGACCCCGTGAAAATCCATCTCTAAATGTGTATATCTATCAAACTAATTTAAACATTCCTATATAAACTAAAACTCCTTTCAGGCTTTCGCAGTGCAGATCAGCCATCGCGTGGTTCTATCGCATGGGAGTAGCTCGAAAGAAGACATTAGTCACACCTTAGACACAGAATATTAGTTGTCGCGCGTGAATCTTAATACAATTTGAGGAAGGCGCAAACTCACTTCGCGGGTAGGACCAAGTTTGCTCCGAATACGCGGAAGCAAAGTGACGTCACTGCGGAGCTGACAAAAGACGTTAGGTTTGCTCGGCTGCACGCACAGTACGCTGCTGTTGTATTGGGTTACGCGCATTGTCCCAGTCTAGAGAGTAGTTCACGACGACTGCCTGCCACCAGATATGGTGTTTGAGTCTAGCCGCTATGTGTATGTGGCACACCAAAGGACCAGAGAAAGCGAATAGTAGATGCGAGACGGAGAAATGAGTCTTGATATGTGACGGAATCGCTGCTTTGGATACGGATTGTTTTGTGCATTGATTCTACTTTGATACTTGATTGCAAGTCGTAAATGTGTAAATATTTATATTGGTTATGTTCTATTACCTATTTATTCACGTTTGCCTCATGAAATAATGAAAATTCCTTAAATGAAGAAGTTATGAGTGTCTAATTAAAACATAATGAGTACAAACTATATAAACGCTAGATCTTTTATACGGTTTTCCGAAACCGTCAAAGTCATTAGCAGGCCATTTAGTGGTGATGCAAGAACTATCGCAGTGTATCACATAATTTAAAGATTAAATAATAAAAATAGTGATTATTTTTATGGCTAATATTTAAAATTGTGATGAATCCACTAATAAAAAATGCAATTGTTTATAATTTTACTAGTAAAAATGTCTTCCATATTAAAAATATAGAAACACTTGATTGTTCACCGATTGAGTGCAAACATTGCAGGATAATGAAGGATAATAAAAGTATAGAAATAGTTAAAATAGATATTTCACAAAGCGTGGAACAGGCGTATACACCACACCTAAAATCGAACTTCCTCGATATTATCGAGTTGGAGTTTAATGAACATAATTTTTCTCGCAAATCCGCGGTGCGTGTAAACTGGCCGATCGTGACGGGGTCCGGAAAGCGCTGATTATAAATTGCGCGCAGGCTAACTGCGCGCGCGCCCTGCGTCCAATAAATTGGCATTTTATTATTGCTCGTAACCTGCAGAATTATTATTCCGCCGCGTGCAGAGTCGCCGCATATAATTTCAGCATATGCGATACTTAAAGCTACGGATTACGGTGCTTAATTTTCCTCTCTCCCTCCCTCACTCTCTTTCTCTAAAAAAAAGCCAGCTTTATTTTCATCATAATTAGAAGAGCGAGACAATGGATCCTTTTCGTAGTACAATAACGAATGAATTCTCTTCTATTTTTCCATCGGTACAATATTTCGGTTATCACACGTAATCTGCAAAAAAATTTTCAGTGTAATCTATTTTCAATTCAGGTCTTAAGTAACTTCTACCAGAGACTCAAGAAGATTCTGCTGACCTTTGCTTATTATACTATATTCTCGTTGTAGCTTATTCTTGTGTTTCCAGTAGGGTTTGAGGTAAAAAGCTTTCCGTGTATAATTATAATAATAGTAACAAGTATGCAACGAAACAAAACACATACAATTGGTTTGATCTGAATTATACGTTTGCACAATGGCAGTACACCGACAAAACAGCTTTAACTAAACTCACAGCTAATCACGCGTGTCGCTTTACAAAATAAGCTCGAACAAACATTTTAGCGGATGCCGCGTGCGAAAATTCCCAACGATAATCTCGGCCGCGAGGCATTACTCACGCGGTCGCTGCGCCACACGCGTTACATACGTTCGCGCTTTTATTCTCTCCTCCACCCCTTTTTCCCCTCCCGAACGATTCCCTTCGCAGCATCCACACACTCACAGTTCCACACATACACACACATGTATACATACGCGCTCGCGCGCGCGGGAGAGTGAGGCTTACGATTGTTTATTGGCAAAAATTAACGGTCGATTTGTACGGCCATTTTCGAAGGGGGTAATTATTATTTTATCGACGTCAGGCTCGAACGCGTCGCGCGCGCGCGCGTACTGGAAACGCTTTATTTATGGCCGAGCGGCGAGGCCGGGCTTTAAAGCGTTCCAGGGAATGCGGCAGCGCGCGTCTCTCGCATCGTGTACCTCTATATAAATATATATATATAGGTATGAATGACCTGTCGTTATGCGGTTTATTATAAAAAAAAGGAAGAGGGATGCACGCGAGTGTGTGTGTGTGTATAAGCGAAGAAAATAAAATATGATGAACGGGGGCAGGAGAGATAAAGAGAGACATAGAGAGAGAGAGAGAGAGAGAGAGAGAGAGAGAGCGAGGAGAGAGAGAGAGAGAGAGAGCAGCTGGACGCAATGGCTATTTTCCGTTCTATTACCCACGTTAAAATCAAGCGTAAAAATTAATGGCGTATTTTGGCACGACTCCACGCGCGAGTGCGTGTCTATAAGTCTTCGAGCTCTTTGCTTAATTTACAGGCGATGGTTTGTTCTGCATTATCCAAAGGTAAAACGGTTTTTACATTTAATTACTAGATTATCGACGAAACAGGCTTATACATATGCCGTTGACATAAACATGAATAAGTAAATGCCTTGAAAATTAGGATACATGGGCACAAAATCTGATAGAACAGTTAGATTTTTTGTCCAGATAATCATTTGTTAGAGGCTAAGCATGAATACGTAATCCGGAGTTATTGTTCAAACATTCGTGGATGTATTAATGCCTGGGTAATTATTAGAAATGAACTGCATCTGTATAACGAAATTTGATTATTGCATTTGCTGGACAATTCGTTCAAAATAGTTGTATACATTTAAAATAGAATAAATAAAAGAGGAAATGGATATCAACTTTCTTTTAAATATTCATGCACTCTTTATTCCTTTAAGAATCGAATACCGTAACGTTTAAACCCATTTGGGCACGTAGTATTTTTTTATCTCTTATAAAAGAAAACTGCCAAGCGTGCCCTGCCTATTCTATTAGCGGGGTAACATTGGCATTTCAGCGGGGCACATTTGGCGCGGTCTGGTGGA
>UELV01175535.1:20833-36650 GCA_900490015.1 Megastigmus stigmatizans | reverse complement strand
GGTGGATGTATTTAAGTCCAAGAGAGTTTATTTGTTTTGTTTTTTATATTTCCTAACCATTAAACTAACACTAATAATGTAGATTAAGTCAATTATCAGGACTTAATATTCGCAAAGTGTCACTGCTCCGAAATGCGCGAAAGAGGTTATAACTGTTTGTTTTGATTCGGCGTCCAGGGCGACACCATGCTCCTCACGCCAAACGTGCCCCTCTAACCACTCTTTGTAGTTGATAATAACTTTTTTGTCTTTAATCGTGCAATGAAAAATAAAAAATAAAATTAAAGTTCGAGAATAATGCACCCTTCATAATTATATATCAATATAGATTAATAACTTTAACGAACGACTGAAAACTACTTACCATCGGCAAGACGGACCTCTAAATTTCAACCTCAATTTATATTAAAAAAATATTTTATTTCTATAAGTTTAAATGCATTGTAAAAACGCATTGTAAAAAAAGTAAAAAGAAGCGTTGTTGACAAAAGATCTAGTAATAAAAATAAAAATTCTAAAATATTTTTATTAAATAATAAAATTTTGATTGCCAAAGTGACCCTGCCAGCTAGGCATGCCCCGCTCTCCCCTACTTAATCCTTATTATATTCTAAACAATCAATTTTATTTTTATTTGTTCTTTATTTTGAAAAATCTTGTGGTATTTTAATACCCAGTCACAAGAGTCGAGGTTTTACCTCATTTACCCTGTGAAACGATACCGATTTCAAAAATTAAAAGTCGATTAAAAAAAAACGTCGAGCCCAAGCTGGAGCATCGGTTTCACTGGTCTGGCGCTTTCATAGTCTCATTACCTCTGATCTATCCGCTTCTCTCTGTCTTTCGGAAAGCCGAGGATAGGGAATCTCGGGGACAAGCGTATGATGATTACACAGCGGAAACGATGCCGCGCGTCATTGAGTTACGATACTGCATTGTTAGCACATGTACAGGAGGGAAGGGGATAGTCAGATCGCGTCATCGGCTGCTCACTACGCACACGCGTTTCGTACCGCGCGCCACACGTAATGGGATTCGCTAATGGTCCTTGGACATTTCGCTGCAGTCGTCCCCGTTGAGGCACACGCCCAGCGAATGTGCATCGGTTGTCTCGATGGATTTCGTTCGATTCGAAGAAGAGCAGAGTAAAAGTGTTGAACTGAAAGTTATATCTCTTCTTTTTTTAGTAAGTAATAAAATTAATAATAACAACAATAGTTATGTTTCATACATGATTGGATATTCAACGGTAAACCAAAACCTGATTTTTATGGTGTATTTTTTATGTTTTGTAAAATAGTTACTAATGATCAGTACGTTAATCCATCCATCTCTACTAATTTTGCTTGTATCTGCATCATTCAATCCGTTGTGTGTTTGATAGAAATTGATGGACCACTAATTACACCATTGCGCGAAGCGCTTTTCTCCTCTATCTCTAGTAATTTTGCTTTGTGTGGCTGCTTCCTTTGAGCTTTCGATGCGGTCACACTTTCATTTCGTTATTTCACGCCTACCAGAACTTCTTGATCATGTGTTTCATATAACATTGATGATCGGTACAAAAATCATCGTTATAAGAACGCAATAGGATCATAATTACTTTTCTCGATGGCTGTACAGCCAAACACACCTTGGCCACGATTATAGCTGGATCCGCAAATTTTATCAAAACGATGCGGCAATAACGCAAAATCGTGCTGAAGGCAAAAGGGAGGTACGAATTTTGGCTGTCTAGCGGGCAGCACCAGCAGCAATGGCACCTGCCTGACAATGCACACACACATACGCGGTGACGACGACCCCTGTACTAAAACTATGATTGCCAAACGGCCCGGGGATAAAACAGTGCTACTACCGCTGCGTGCCGGTAATTAGCGGTGTACATAAATCATCGAGGATGCCGTGTGTATAATGCACACGCACACAAATACACAGTCCGCTTTTGGACGCGTCCGCTGCGATGGACTGAATTTATTGGACTTTGTTTTCTCGTGTAAAATCTTGCGGTGTATCTTTTCGTTATGAAATTTGCATGATAGTCAAGTATGATGCGCATTTGAAAATTTATTACGTCGATTTGAATCAATGTTGTAAATATAAAAATTTGCTAAAGCGTTTTACCCTCAAATGATTCTAATTCGTAGCCTAGTCACAACTGTTCGTAAACAATTATTTAATACGATCGTTAATATAATTATAATATCGAGAAAGGAATTTGGTCTCATGCTGCTGGGCTCGAAGTTTTGAAACGATGTCATGCAAAGTGTGACGGCCTAATCTCGCTAGCTTTGGGCCCGTCTCTCTGTCTCGAGTGTGCCGAGCTTAACTCGAGGGATTAACTCTCGCGATAGCGCCATTAGCTATAGATCTTGGCTGACGTATGCCTGCTATTGTTGCTCCGATATATTCTTCGATCGAATTAGATTATTTGATTCGATTTTTATTAGATTATTACCATTTGGTACTGATTTTCGTTTTCTCATAATGCTCATGACGTAATCTTTCATCTGAATCTTGCAGAAACTGTATTATACAAAACTTTGCAATCCACGTCATATAATATTTCCTTATTGTATTAATATAGTCCCGACAAACTCTCTTTATCCATTTCGCTGATTCACTCTTGACGCTCTGCACTAATAATAAAGGACGTGATAAATAATCCTGACGGTAAAATCGCACAGTTTAATCTGTAATGCGAACTTTATACGCAGTGTGCATTTAATGCACATAAGCTCTTGACAGTCGTCGGACTGGGCGTTAAAAATGACCTTGCGCTGCATTTCCATGATGAAGTAACAAATCGGCCAGCTGTAGCATGGCTGCGATGATTTCGTTGGCATTAATGAGCCACTTTTGCGATTGCCCGCATGATGGTGAAAAGTGTGCGCGGAAATCGAGTGTCATGGATCAAACCGAGGAGAGCTTGAAAATCAGAGACAGATAAATGGTCGAAATGCCCGAAGTTTAACGATAAAGTTTTTTTTTTTCAGGTTTATCGCATAAAACGATGGCGAAGCAACACTAACATTCACTCAGTTGTAATTGTGCTTTTTAAACGAAATTTTAGTGTAAAGGAAGTTACGCGGAAAATCATGGTTAAGTTGGTATTTCTTTATTTAAATTAAAAAATACTTTTTTGTTTATTTATTAGTGTATTTTTCTAATCTTATTTTTCAAACGAGTGATAATATATATCTAATTCGAGATCTCTAACTGACGAATAATAAGCAAACGAATCATTCAAATTTCCCAAACAATTATCAAATTAACGTAGTTCTTTTCGCTCGATTATTCGTCTTTCGCATATCAGTCCTTTGTCTCCCTTTTCCCCTGGCTCCCTTTCTCTCATTTACGTTGACAGCTCGTTTTGGAGAGCTGTTGCGTATGACGGGAGAGAACGAATATAACAGGTTGCATGAATCGAGGTTGGAGACGGCGGCGGCTCTGCGTTTCATTTTGGATTATCGCCATTGAAAATGCAACCAGATCCCCAGTGTGTGTATGCAGCGGCGCTTGAACGCGATACCGTTTGTTCTCTCTCTCTCTCTCTCTCTCTCTCTCTCTCTCTCTCTCTCTCGCTCTTCATGCTACTGCTGCTGCAGGGGGCGGCGTGAAATCGAATGCGGATTCCTTGACGTGAGCGACGATGTGATACGCTGCAGTTGCTCGTGACTACCCGAGTGTCGAGTCGAATTTAGGGGGGCGATACTGCATTCGGTGTCTTTTTTCTCTCTCTGCTTCTCTTTGGAAAGGGTTACATTGCATCCGATATTATCGAATTAAATCAGTGTTGGTTGTCTGGACTTCAAGTGACGTTTTAAAATTTTTTATCAAGTTGAGTATAGAAAACAAATTGTTTGTCGTATGATCGGGCCTATAGAATTTTAAATAAATGAGTGAACTAAATAGTTATAATCTCGAATTTATTTTCTAAAATATCAAATGGCATTGGCGTAGAATATAATCGCATAATTTTCAATGTTCCACGATAAAAATTTCACATAAACTGCATTCATTATCAATTTATAATTTTCTCAAAAATGCTGTCGCCAATAGGCAGTAAAAGAATCTATGCAAAATTCAAAACTAGCGCATGCACACCTATATATAATAAACATAAGCCCTTTTGATTCCGCTTCCTCGATTATCTCCATCCAGCAGATCCGACGAAGCGAGGTGTTCCTCCCTCTCCCTATCTCTCTCTTTCACTCTTCCCCCCAGGAAACTTAAGTCCCTGGCTCGAACGAGTTTCAGCTTAACTCGGTTGTTGTGAATAAGTAAGCGAAGTGTTGTAAAGTTGGACGCGCTCGCCGACTAGAGAGAGGCTTGGGCTTGAATTAAATTGTTATACGGATGAAGTGGCGCGGCGCACGTTGCGCGAGAACTGAATACTCTATATACCGGATGTATAGACAGGCTTGGGAACGACGGCTGCTGATGCTTCTCCGGCACAGCGTAAATCTTTAATCGTCTCGTTAATGGCAATAAATTCTTCGGTTGTTCGCGAGAAGAGACTTTGGCTCGTGGACTTTTACTCTGTTTTGCTTTTGAGTTTTGCGGCTCTAGAGTGCGAACATTAGTTATTTGACGATTTATTAAGGATGTAAATCCCAGCGCTAGAATTTTTCTTTTGCAAGGAAATTCTACCCTTTAAATTGCTATTTAAAATACGAGTAGTCATACTTCGAAAGAAAATCGAAAGATTCTGAAAAAAAAGTTTACTACGAACCGCTTCATGGGTCATCTTACTTTTTTAGAAATATAAATATCCAATTTATATAAAAGATATGCTTCTTATAGAAAATAACAGATTATAACTTGTCCGAACAGGACCAAAGCATCACTACAAAATTTGATAAAATACCATTTCCAGCAACAGTATAGGTGTAAAAAGGAGGTTCATGTAGAAACGAAAGTTGGTTAAGATCCTGCCCCCGATCCTCCCCAAAAATAATACCGCGCTCAATCTCTCGACGGCTTGTGCCCGATGCACCGCCGAATAAAGCATAATTGACACGCGGGCGCCCGAGAGAGACGAAGGAGAGATGCGCGCGGGCGCGAGACATCTGGCGAAAAGAGAGGAGAGAGTTTAGCGAGTTTGAAACTATGCGAGCGACGTGCGTTGTGCCTCGAGGGTAGGACAAGTGAGTCTACGTCAGATGCAAATCATCCTGGCTAATTTCTCGGAAAACTCGCGCGAATCCGCTGCGTGGCTCCCGTCGAAACTTATACGTCCTCTCTCCACCATCTCCAGATGTTATAACTGTATACGTCGGTTACATCAGCGGGAGAAGGGCTGCTGCTGAATTTCTCCTCGCTTCCTCTTTTGTCCCGTTATAATCCGATTCCCGGCGATGTTTGCCATGCAGCTCGACGCTTGGCTCTCTTGCGAAACTTGATTAGGAAGCTGCTGCTGCTGCTGTTACTGCCGCTATGTCTTGTCGCTTTTTCCTTACTTTTGCACGGGCGCTAAGTGCTGCAGTCATTTTGACGCCGGCTGCGTGTCATCTCGAGTGTGAACTTTGACTGGGTGATTGGCGGGATGCCACTTTCGGCTCTTTGAGGTACGCAACGATCTAAGTCTTATTCGGCATTTTCGTTTGAATGATTCGTACAAATTTTAGCGAACAGAAGTTGTTTGTTCAACCGCTGGTGTTCTGATTTTTCATCCAGAATAATCCTACTTCACGATTTTTCAATTGAAATACAGATTTCATCAGTTATTGCAAAGCAGCAAATTTTTCGCACATATTCGAATCATTGTACTATATTCTATAAAAGTAAAACAGTTTAAATAGTCCAGCCACTCTAAATGCAAATAGGAATTAAGTGAAGAGAAAAAGGATCGTCGAGCCAGTCAGCGGCGATCCCGCAATAATCGTCCTGGAAAATGCAACAAGATGCATAGCCCCAATCTTCGGAGCCGCTCGCGCGCGCCTGCGATTATGCGTAATGTCCGTACTTAATCAAGCGAAATTGGATTTTTATTAAACGCCGCGTGGCACGAAGGGTTTTAAGTTGCGGGAGTATAAAGTCGAGAAGGGGCGATTGACCCAAGGGGTCGATGGCATCTCGTGCGTGTTACACAGTCGCCGCGCCGCTTGCAGATTGCGCGATATTATTTGCTTGACCTTTATATTTATCGGCGTGACTTTCTAGTGTCATCGATCGTGTACCTAAGCACTTTTAGGTTATGGTGGCTTGCGAGATTCGCGCAGTTGGATGTCCAGGATCTGAAGATACTCAAATGGCTGTATACATGGTCAAGTGCGAATGCGGATCCCAGTGGCCCGCGTGGATAGGCATATGGTCTGAGAGCCGCCTCAACCGCAATCCACCGCCCGCATCGATCCGAGCTGCATGAGCTGAGAGCCTTTTGAGCGAGATCCATGTTTATCTGAGAGCCGTATGAGCTAGAACCCGTATAGCCTACCTATTGCTATGCAATAATATCCAAATGTTGAATGATCACTTGCGATTGTAAATGAAAAATCATGTACCGACTTCAATGCAGCTGTTTAACCTAAGCGGCCATTTTATAGTCGATTATTATAATGTATTTCTGATTTTTCATCAAATTCAAACCGCCATTTTGAAATTTTCCAATGGAAATTTCAATATTCTGACTTCAGAATCGGAAAGAGCCGACAATTTTACTTCAGAAAAGTGCTATTGGTTATTATTATTTTTTTTTTCGACAATTTTTTAGGCAAAAAACCAATCGACTATAAAAAGGCCGCTTAGGAAGAAAAACGGGTTAATAAAATTCTGTATAATTTTAACTCTCCTGCGAATAAATACGAGTTAACTCATATAAAAGGCTATCATATGGATGTGCAGGAGGGTTGATCTTTTATAACGATTGCCAAAGTGACCATAATAGTTTACCACTACAAAAAACGAGCTTAGTGCGCAACTTCAAATCTGCAACTCTTTATTATTTCGTAAAATCCACACGGAAATTTGCGCCCGCGTAAAAACTCTCGCTCTCTCTCTCGTTCTCAAAGTATCAATTTTGAAAATCAACATCACGTTCGACAACGACTTCTTTGAGTCCCACGTTCCCTTTCGCGGCGCAGTCGTAAAAGAAAAAAGGCAGGAAGGCGCAAGGGCACGGGCATCAATATGTGCTCTTGCGAAAAAGCTCGGTAGAGAATGAGAGCATGTGAGGTCTGGCTGGCTTTTTTTTCCTTCAGCGCCGACCAGCAGGAAACGGATGTGGCCGTTGGGTCACGCGATCTCGGCAGCTCCGAGCGCATAAAACACCTAAGTTGTTTAATCGTGCGCCTGTGCCTACCCCGCGAAAACACTGCTTTTTAAAGCGCGCGGAAGCTACGGGCGATGTGTATCTAAACTTTAAAGGATTTTCACTGGAGACGTGTACTCGATTCATTTTTTTAGAGCTTGTGAATTTTTTTGCGTTTTTAAAAATTGGTGATTCGTTGAAGCGGTGGGATCGTAAAGGTGAACTTGTATGTAAATGTTCGAAGGTACTGTATTTGTGTGAAGGAGAACTGCTTGAGAATTTATTTTTTAATTTTACATTTAGTTGTTAATAATATATGATTTTAAGTAAAAGTTTACGCTGTAATCACATACGCAGAATTTTAAATTCTCACTCCCAAGCTTGAATTTTTCGAAAATCTGATAATAATTTCGAATAATAAATAGAAAAATATTATTATTCGAGCGTCCCAAGCTTATTGGTGTCTCAAGTGCTTAATTAGCATAGCGAGGCCATATTTTCCGAGTTTTCGCGCGACAGTATCCGGAGGAAATCACCTGATTACGACCGAACGTTCTCGCAACTTTTTTTCACGAGTTGGCAGCGCGATAAAAGTAAAAGGTATACGCGCACACACACAAAAGTTATAAAGTCCCCGAGAGCATTTATTTTCTTACAACAGAGCGCATTGTGCCTTGCAATAATAGGAAACAATGCCAGCTCGAGCGAACTTTAGGGTCATTGTTGAAAGACGAAACGGAGAGAATACGTCGAGGGATTTAACAAACAAAAGCATCTCCACGACTCCCAAGTAGATCATAAGTCAGACCGGGCTTACTCATCTCAGACTGCATCTACTCAATCATTTTGAGGTAACGGGCAAATCCCTTCATTAAGTAAACTTGACTGATTCCGCGCTGGGAATGCCTTTTGCCCATTCTCCAACTGGGATTACTCGTTTTAATCGCCTGTTCAAAGTAAACAAATATTTAGTTTGTTATTACGTGAAATGACTATTTTATAAGGGGATTTTGCCTGGTTCGATCTCGAACCCAATTATTCGATAGGAATCGCGCAAAGTGAATCGACAAAATTTTTAATGGATAAATCGAGTAATACGGGGTATCGTGGCTGGATCTTGGGGAGCTTGATATAAGGGAACGATATTCGGGGGTAGCGCCGAAGAAAACCGAAATGACACGCTATTTAGTTGATAAAAAGGTTAATTACTTTTTTTAATTGAATCCCAATGACCTTGGGGCTTTCGCTCGAGGGTTCATATTTATGTATGGAAAAATAAATAAATGTGAAACATAATATGGAATTTTTCCGAATAGAGCATACAATAAGCGAATTAGAAAGAAATATAATTATTAACTGCCATAAATAAAGATAAAGCACCCGTTGTGATGATGAACGAGTTATAAAAATTATTAATTAAGTAAAAATTCTAGTAGCTGGAAATAGAGACAGAGTAGTTGGAGGTAAAGTAAAGTGCAAATGCACAATTGGTTCTTATCTGGATACGTTTGACCATTCACAGTCTATAAAAGTGTTCCCATGCTTCGTAATATTTTCAAATCTAGTAAAATAAGAAAACTATGCAGGAAAAATCTGACGCCAAAACACGAGTAATAACAAACCTACTATCTTAGTACGACGAGGAACGAGTATTTAACGTACGGACACACACTCCCATCACCGTGAAAGACGTATGTCGCCCCTCGCGAAACAATCGTCGAGCGCCCAAGTTGCTCTCGGAAAACACGTCGTCGTGTATAGTCGCCCCTCGGGGGTTGTTGCTCTCTCTATGTTCGCACTCGGTTCCTCTGTCTCTCTTTTTCTGGTGAACTGTGTAGGAGAGAAGTGAGAGAAAGAGAGAGAGAGAGAGGGAGAGCGCGCGAGTTGAAAGAGAATCTAACTTGGCACTCGGAAATCCACGCGTGTGCCCAGTCCGACGGCGAGCGGCCATTTTGCTTCCGGTTTGTCCTCCTGGCGTCGTGTCACGCACCAAGCGGCTAAAGGAGGCTTGAAGCGCAAGAGAAAGGGGGAGTGAGGGAGAGAGAGAGAGAGAGAGAGCGAGATTCGCACTCGCGATTATATTCAAATTAAATTCCAAGTCCAGGGTCGGTAATATACTGCTGCCAATTTAGTTACAAGCACCCCGGCGAGTACAAGCGTGAGCCTTAGCTTTTCGCGCATTACTTATTGGCGTGGGAGACATTTGCGGTTGGGTGAAGGTTAAAAGTTGTGGGACGATTTTTATGTGTTTTATTTTTAAATATTGATTCCTTGCACTCTAAATTTAATGTTGTATCGACTTTTCACTTTCCTTTAAATTTATTTGCTTTATTGATTATAAATATTGAATAATAACTGACTCGAGAAAAAAATATAAAGATGGTGAATAATATATCTAGAACATCACGAGGTGCTGGAAGAAAATACTCGACTTTTAGAAAAAGTCCTCCAGTAATCGCGTCATCAGAAATTCAGTACGCGTGCTATTCACGAGCGAGAAGCCGTGAAGACGAGGAGGGCGTGAGGTCGGCAGCTCTTGGCGAGCACATCGGAGATGCGAGCGAGAGCATTGTAATGCCGCGGAGTTACGTCTCTGACTATACTTCGAAGAAACTTTGGCTGGTTCGAGTGCTTATCTCGCGACTTAATGGCTCTGTCCTTACTATTTGGCTGTGCGACGCATTGCTTTATCTGTAACACTTTTTGCGACTCGAGGTGTGCCAAATGCTGTGCAAGGATTTGCGCGTTGTTTAAATTACTGTTAAATCTGGGTCGTTCAACACGCGTGTAAAAGTATTGCGAACTGTGAGTTGTAATTTGGTGTTGTCAACCTATTTGGGACCGAAAGTTATTGGGTAAGATCTTGGATTTGATAAAATTCTCGAAATCGCAAAGATTAAAAACATTTATATACATTATGTAGAAAATATTAATTTATTATGAAATCAAAGTGTCAGTGGAGTCCTCACTTTGAAGAGTTTAAAAAAATAGAGCTGCATGAAGAAAAGATAAGTCTGGGCAGGGTTGAATAAGGGACAACTCGTAAATCAAGTAGAATAAATCGAGTTTAGCGAGGCACACATTTATTTCCAATCATCAATGTGCCAAGTGCCTATGGTGATTCTTTTTCTAATAGATGCGTTTGAATTTTGATTATTTGTTAATAAAATAATTAACAGACTGAAGCTGTTCAATCATTCTGTGCATTAATTATTTGCTGCTGCTGCTACTAGTCCCTAGATGTTTAATTCACAAACCCAAGTTTCGTAACGAATCAATATATTATATTACAATACTAGACGACCGTTATTCAGAAAGCAAAGTACAATAATATATCCTATAATTATTTATAAACCATCCGTTTTCTAGTTTACCCAACTCATCGCAATGATATCTTCAATTTTTCATATCTCACGCAACAACGGCCTCAACTTTGTTGCACATACATTTATTTGTCTGCTTCGAAATATATGAAATAAAGATAACGTGATAAATATATTTCGTAATTTTGCGCGCAAGAAGTAAAGTGGGGGCGAGCGAGCGATGGAGCAATTAAAGACCTAATGAATTACCTGTGATTGCACTGCTGACACGCAAAACATTCCAGATGATAAACGTTCGTCCTTGCACGCATCACCATTTCGAAGGCCGGAATGACTTTGCTGCACGCAGCACAGTGACCGGTGTTGCCAAATAGTCTGCAAGTAAAAGGGGAATTTCGGTTAGCGAAATGGTTTGTTGAATCATTGGTTTGTTATAAGGCAGCGAAATGAAAAGTCTGGAAAAGTATAACGGTAATTTGGTAGCGTAATAGTTGGTTAGGGTCAAAAGCTATGTTTTGTGTTTTGTGATTAAGATATTAAAAATGGTGATCCGATCTTATTAATATGAAAAATTGTGTACTAAAACTATATATAAAATACTAAAATCTTCTTGTATTTCGTTTAAGGGGTTGGGCTACGTCAGTTGTGAGAACCATAATTGCAACTTGTTTTACTAGCCCTATATAATACATATGTTAGTTATAACTCACTCTGCAACAGATTTCACTCAAGGATTGAGCAAAATTTATTACACTTGAACCAGACATGTTGAGTAGAATATGTTTAACCCCTCAAGCAAGATCTGTTGAAGTACTTTAGATAATATTGCTTGAGTGGAACTGACTTAAACAGATTTTGCTGAATAATGAATAAATATTTCTTAACTTTGATTTTGGTACAATTTACCTGACCGGCTTAAGCAGATTTTGCTTAGGTGTTTTTTCCGCGGCACAAATTTTTTTGCTACTAAAACAACTCGTATCAATATTCTCATTCCTTCAATCAATCGAATCACGCGATAATCGCGAACATGAGTCTGGTTGCTATCGCCCACAACTACTGCCTGCGATGATCGTTATCCTTTAAAATACGCAGGTTATTTCCAATTTTTGTTTACTGGAAAAAAAAAACGCACTCCAACGCTACTCGCGAGTGATAAATCGAATTTCACAGATGAGTTTCTCTTATTGAATACCGTGGAGAGTTGCCCCTCTCCCTCTCTCTCTTCAGCATAGCGCGCGAGCAAACAAACTCCCGGGCAAATAAGCCGCGTCGAGATTACGTTCCGATGGGCACTGTGGCAGAGAGCGAGAGAGAGAGAGAGGAACGTATCCCTCGGGTATACGCGCAGGTGCCGGGACGCGCGCTGGCGGCCCATTGAAACTAAGGGCTTTATTAATGGCCCAATATTTGAGGACGATATTACTGCTTTCTCTCTCTCTCTCTCTCTCTCGTTCGCTCGCTGTCCGAAAGTTTATTGGTGTGCGGCCACCTCGACTTTGAATACTTCCGCAGGCCGTGTATGTGCAGGCGCAGTAAAATCGCTCCAAATTGATATGACGTTTTATGCGCGTAGCTGCAGTGCACCCGTGTGCAAGTGTGGGAAATAACAGTTTGTTTGCTTTCGAACGCGCGTTTAACGGTAATTTGTTAAACATTGTCATGTCGGCCCAATTATGGTCCGATGATGCTGAATCAATAAACGTTATTAATCCCCTCCCCCTGCCAGGCGCGCCTATACTGGATTCTATAACTATTGAATTTGAGCTCGACGCGGCGTGTATGGCGAGCGTTTAGGCGATCTGCTTTTGTCCTCGCACGCGCGAGTTTGTGCGCGCGATAATTATTCAGTGGACATTGTGTTTTAATATTTGGGCAGGCGTGTAGTGAAAAAAAAAAAATTTGCTTGGAAATCGGGAGAGGAAAATTTCGATGAATGTATATATGAAGTAATTTGGTGTAGTCAGTGCTGGTTAATAATTGCGGGCTTAGAATTTTGAGAAAGAAGTCTCACCGTAAGTAGTCGCGCTTGCAGAGAATAAGATTAGCTTTGCTGTAGCAAGTGGAGCCGACCTCGCCGAGTCTGCAGTCGCAGCAGCCGCACTTTAGGCAATCTTCGTGCCATGACATGTCCAATGCCCTGAGCAAGTACCTGTAAATTAAGTATCGTATCATCTAACAAGATGCAGTGTACCGATGGGGAGTTATTATTGAGCATCATTACATATGTTTACTTTTTTGCGGGTTCTTTATGAAGCAAAAATAATAAAATTTTGTTTTTTGAGCAGAGAAAGCCCGATTCTGTAAGACTAGATTAGAAGCTAATCATTGATTTAGGATGTACTATAAAATAAGTAGAAATCAAACAAAAAAAAAGTAGAAACAAAATAATATAACTTTAATAAAATCAGATGTGGTTAAAAAATACGTATAAGCTTTCATTAACCCATTAACGCCGAGGTGATCAGAATTTTTACTAACTTTTCAACGTGTTTATTTATTATGTTATCGGACCAAAAAAATAATGCAATACCTCTATTCTTACGCGAATAGAGGTATTGCATTGTCTCCAAAAATTCTTAAAAAATTTTAGAGTGTTATTTGCTTAATTTTAAGACATTTTTGTTCTTAGAAATTTTTTTCTAAAGTTCATAGTTTTTAAGAAAACGATAGATTAAGATTTTTATAAAATTTTTTCATTCTCGCCGCCATTTTGAAAAACACGTCGATGAATTTTTCTGAAAAAAATTCCTCTTAATGTTCGAGTGCCATGATCACCTCTGATCATAGTAAAAAGTTGATACCTTTGCGGTATCATTGTGAAAAAAAATACGAAAAAAATTTTTTTTCGAAAATTTTCACGTTTTTCACGTTTCAATCGGCCATATTTTTTTTTCTCGGTGTCTAATCGAAATTTCGAGCTCAGGTTCTGAAAGAGCATCAAATTTCGCGTAGGAGTAGAGGTATTGCATTATTTTTTTGGTCCGATAACATAATAAATAAACACGTTGAAAAGTTAGTAAAAATTCTGATCACCTCGGCGTTAATGGGTTAAACTCTATAGTTTTCTAAAACTACTGCTTACCGACCAAAATATAAAAATTTAATATCATCATCAGTTTCACTTCATCGACGTGACAAATTAGTCCTAATAATAGAATCTATTTTCATCTTTTAATCTTGCATATCTCGGCGTCTTACCTTTCCGTTATTGGTTTTCGGCATCCTGCACATATCCGATCAATGTCTTGCAGTGCAGCTCCGTTTCTGTTGGGCTCAGACTTGCTTACGTCCATAGTCATTTTATTTTTTCACCTTACTTATCTGCAACATATAAATATACGAGCTTGATAAAGTAACAGTTTCATACATTATTTTCTGATTAAAAATTACGTGATCTATAGAGGTTCCAGTAGGAATTAAATATAGCACTTTGGTTATTCATCCTTTAATTATATTTCAATATTCGATTTTTGTACTGCAGTTATTATTATTATTATTAGTCATCGAACATTAGTCGTCGTCAACAATATCATCAGTAGTAAGTAGAGAACTCAAGCCTATTGGTAAATGGGATAATGTAGAAGACCTTTCGTATTTTAGCACATTCCGTTAAGCAGGTATTTTCATGCTTTTTTATATGAGACGAAGTGAATTCCATCAATTCCTAATAACCTCCATTCTGTTTCAATAATCCCTGCTCGATCAAGTAAATTCAAGTTCCCCATAAACTACAGACACCTTTTCCATAACATTTCAATTCCATTTAGAGCGGAAAATCGGAAAACGCAAACGTCGGTAGGGAAAGAGTCAGAATTTTATCCGAAAACTTGTTAGAGAGCGAAACCGTAGTAGCCACTTCCAGCGGAAGAAGCAAAAAACACAGTTGAAAAAAAGAGCTATGTAAAAAAAATAGGAGTTGCAGTAGAGTGGCAAAGCCAGAAGCGAGGAGGGATATCGGTGAATTTAACAAGTTTCAGCAGCAGCTGTCGCACGCCGGCCTTCGGGATCCCGGTTTGTCTATGAGTAATTAGAGTTACGGTTTGAGAATTTAACCGCGGTTAGTGCCATCTGTGTCCGAGCGGCCTGCACACCACGCGTGGGGGCGTTTGTCTTTGTCCCTCTCTCTCTCTATTTCACTCTGCGCGTGGTCAGAGTTTAGAATCGAATTAGTTTGAGGCCAACTGCCTCCTGCCCCCACCCCCTCGTCTCATCGCTCACTTGCAGCACACGCTCTCTTTCTCTATACTTCCCCGCAAGCGCGCAAGAAATTTCGGTGGCTCTGCTCACACGTATTGCTACAGCCGATCTCGCTACGCCCGTACTGACTGTCCTGGTTTTTGCCATCCTTGACCGGGTTCTAGTGAGGATTGAGCAGTTGCGGGCTTTATGTGCAACTTCAAATCGCTTTATTTTGTACAAATAATTTTTATATTAAGACTAAGGTATAGTACAAAGGACATTGTGTGGATTATCATTTACACTTGGATTTGGCAAAAGCAGCAAAGGTTTATTTTAATTTTATCACACTTTGCAATGTTTATTAATGATACATTTATAATCCTTATACTGCGTTTGGAGTATCTGTTTCACATATTTAGTTCTAAGTTACTCTGACGAGGACAACTAAGTGACGTTATTTATATCTACATATTAGAAAACATGACTAACCATTAAGAATATTTATTACAGTCATTTTTTTCCAGCACACTGGGTAACTCTTAATCAAACTACAATATAAACATAAATCAAAATCTATACCTTGAAAATTAATATACTGAATATATTGAAGCAAAAGTAATTAAACAAATACTTGATTATTAAAAGATATTTTCCACTTCATGTGTCTTTTTTTATTAATAATTTTTCTCACAAAACATTAGTGCAACGAATTAAGTCGCGTCTTTAAATGCTTCCCAACATCCGACCACTTTTTCTAGAGTGGATGACAAAGAACAACCAAATTTCCACCGTCTATTCATAAAACCAAAATACCAAAATCACTATTTCATCTACATTTCAAGATCATCAGAATGCCGAATAAGTGCTCAAGTAATGCCCAGCATCAGTTTCTCGGCGAATTGCATGCAAAACAATAACGGTACGCAGGTGGAGGTGAAGAAAAGCTTTGTCGGGGGCATCCTTAATTCGCGGATCAAAGGGACCTTCGCCGTCGTACCGCCGTCGTATAACCGCTTCTCTTCCTCCCACCTTCTCTCTCTCGCTCTCTCTCTCTCTCTCT
>UELV01175535.1:10811-20813 GCA_900490015.1 Megastigmus stigmatizans | reverse complement strand
CTCTCTCTTTTGGCCCCACCACACCTCGCGAAGTTTCGACCGCAAGAAGATATTAACGTCCCCGTAATATTGTCCAGGGGTTAAGAGGACATATTGAAACCGCATAAACTTTGCTCATAGCTGTGCACGTTCGCCCTGACTCTCTATACTTATATCTCCCCGTATTGTCGCCGTTTTCAGAATGTGTACAAGTATGGGACGGCGTAAACCACGCGGAAATTAAAGCTGAGCGTCGTCGTCCGATTGCGTGGGTCGAACGATCTGTGTGTCTTGCAACGATATTTGGTTTACTTGTTAATTTGTTCAACTGTGATTGAATTTTCTTCGTGCTATTAATTGTATTGTAGAGAGCCTTCTATTCTAATGACTTAATTTCTTCTAGTTATTAGATTATATTTATCAATAAAGATAGATATGGAGAAAAGGAGTTTATCAGAATGAATTGTGGATGTGTCTCATTTTATGGAAATCAAAACTCATTTCCTAAAGCCCAAAAAATTTTTTCCTAAGGAACAAACAATTTCGTTGAATGGATGACAAGAATTTTTTTATGATTGACTAGCAAAATTCATACGCGCTGTGCACACTTAATGCTTGTTCCATGTGGGCCATTAATCAAACTGTAACAAATACTTGAATATTAAAAAATATTTTATGTGCCTTTCTTTTATTAATAATCTTGCAAATCATTAGTGTCATATAAAACAATATAATTACGACGATACTAATTTTTCAGGTTAGAAAATAATACTAATCACAATTTAGTTTAAAATAAAATCCTTATACAAACTCTGTAAGAATTATACACTAAATAATTTATTTAAGAATCTATTCAAAGAAATATACATAATTCTTTCATAAAATTGAATTAAAGTATTAATTTATACATCAATATTTTAAACTGTGACGCCATTCAAAACTGACATTCTCTCGTAACCAATGAAATCGGGTCTTTATGTGCTTCAATTTTTTTAGAGTGGATAGTAAATAAGGTAAAAACTGCGATTGTCTGGACACTTTTGGAATGGTACCATTCAATGCACGGACTGCTGTAAATATATTTGCCCATCTATTAAATAGGTACTGTTCATAACGTGTCTAGGAATTAGTACTTTTGTTATTCTATGTACATCCTGATCATTTTTTAATCTCTAACCTATAGTGATAAATTAAATTTGCATATAATAAATCCTTCTAATAACATGCATTGATGCATCGATACTAAAAACAGGATAGAAGTAAAAATATTAATAAAACACAACGATCAGTTTTCTTATAAATTTTCGATATTTGTCTCCACATTCTGTAACATCTTCAAGCCGAGCAGCAGCATCTCGGAGATGCTAACTGGAACGTCTCAGCGCCAAGCATCTCGTCTACGATGTTTCGTCATACATGCGCACAAACACGCGGGTCCGTATGTACGTGGAATTCCTCCAAGGCCGAAGGAATTCCTGCGGAGTCCGTAGCACATATACACACACGCACACACACACACGATGATCGCGTTGAAGTTGTAGGATTCCCGCGGTAAGCCCGAAAATCCAGTAACGAACTCGTATTCTTTCGTTTTCCAGCTCTCGCTTTCTCCGAGTCCCTCGCGCTTTAAATAAACCTCGCTCGTCTGCCTACATCTCCATCTCTATCCGTCTTCATAGCCCGGGGCTTCTTCTTTCGACTCTCCACCCTCTCTCTGGCCGTGTCAATGTTCACTTTGTAGCGGGAAAATGCCGCTGAAATTGTTGCGCCCAACCATCAAAGCTGCCTTTTTGACCCCTCGTTGCTCACTTTGCCGCTGGAGAACCGCAGAACTACTGCTACATGCCGAAAGTAGCCGCATTCTTTTCCACACCGTTTGCGGTTGGTTTACCCAAGCTGGCCCCTTTTATTTTTCCTTCCGCGTGTCCAGGTTATGTCAACTATTGCGGACTTTTAATTCTGTAACGGGGATCGCGATGGTACACTGACATTCTTTTAGTTCATGAGTCGAGTTTCAAGATAATTTTCTCTTATCGAGCTTTTTTAAGAAGTTTGTTAACCACTTAATCTTACGTCTAAATTCTAAATAACTTGAAATGAATTCACGTATGTAATACCATCATTAACGAATGTCATCAATTGAATAAATCCTTGTCGTCATCTACTATGAGTGAATTAATAGCACCATTAATGAATGATATCGATCTAATAAATCCATCTTACTCCATGGTGCATCGAAGATCATGCAATTTAACAGTGATTACAATGCAAGACCTAGAACTCCTACATTCCAAGTGATCAATAAAAACAAAAAAAGTATAAGCCATCAAAAAGATCAATAATTAAAAATACCACATTGGCAAATCCAATATCCATCCAACAGACTCGATCCAAATAAAGAGTAGTGACCTGTCCGTACACAGCAGCTCCAGCGAGACAGTCTCACGTAAGTAAGCGTTGCGTGATGCCTCGTCATCAAACTGCCCCCACGACACGCACAGACTTACGAAGTAGCCCAGTAGTAGTAGCAGCAGCAGCAGCAGCAGCGAGTGAGTAGCATGGCGCGTGCACTTGCAGAGAGTCAGTATAGAGGCGAGTAGACTCGGGCCCCTTTGCGCGAAAGGCAAGTGCTCGCGGGAGGGAGAATCCTCGGTGTCTGGCTCATTGAACCGCGACTGCACTCAAGAGGCCAATATATATATATATATACACACACGTAGACTGTACGGATGCTCTCGGAAGTGGCTTGCATCGCTGACCGGCGCGCAATCTATATCCATCGCTCCTGCTGCCGCTCGTTGATCGGATTACCCATCGGCCTCGTGATCCTCAAAGCGACGATAATTCGATTACTCTCTCTCTCACTCCCACTCTCTCCCTCTTTCTCTCTCTCTCCCTCCCTCTCTCTCTCTCTATTGTTCGGTCTATCTGTCCATCTAGCCATCTCTTGCCTCGCGTTCATCAACCGCTGACCGGTCGGCAGCCTCTTGGCTTGCTCTCTCACGATCGACCGAACTAGGGGATACGTATGCGTGTGTGAGCGAGCACCTCTACTGCTGTTGCTGGTGGCGAAGACCTTTGTGGCGTGGATAGGCCCCAGACTGTTAGTAGGGGCTTTATCAAACGTTAAGTCAATTAGTCTCTCTTGGCGAAACGTATGTTCAGAGTTTCTTTCGGTATTTTTCTGTCCCTCTCTTTTTTTTGTTGTACTTTGATTTTACATTCGCGTTTCATTAGATACGGTCGTCAGGGGGAGCTATATAAAGTGATCAAGTGAGTCCTTATCGATCTGATGTGTTTCGAGCGGAGATTTAGTGAATGTCGTGTGGGATGCTTAATTTAGTTTTGGGATTGACAACGTTCTTAAAGTGATTTGCTAAAAGTTGATAAATTAATGCTAGATTCTAATGGAGAATCCCAAAAATAATTCTCCAAATTAAACGTTTTAAGTACAGTGTACTAAAATATTATTTGATTCACAGTTTAAAAAATTTTTAGTATCTCCAGTATATTACAAAAAGCATAAGTGACATATTGTAAAGTTATTACCGAGGCAATAGGTACTTACATAAATTTCGCTTAGGCACTGTAGCAATATTAGTGATTTTCTGAAATCCAAAAAATTAATGCTAAAATTGATTGCTTTATACAAATTTAGTTATCGAAAATCACCAGCATATTGGCAATACTTTCTCTAAAATACCAATATATAAAATAAATATATTTAAAAAATCACCATTATTTTGACGATGTTTTTTTGCCATATCGTGAAGCACATTAAAAAACGTACCTATTATGACCATCAATGGAAAATGCCAGCGCGTACGTAACAACTAGAAGATCGTAGAAGAATGCACTAAACTACTGTTATTTTTTAGTTTGCCAAAGCAAAGAGATAAAAAAAATTTGGTATGGGGAAATGCAGGGAAATTTATAAATATAGACGACAAATGAGATAAAATAAGTAAAAAAATCAATATTTTGTCATGCATAAAATTGTAAAAAAATTTGAAAAACTACTTTTCATTAGAGTAATTTTGTACATAATTCTTTATGCTTAAATCAGTTTTATAAGTATCTATTGACATTTTATCTGTAATCGAATTTGTATCCTTCTTACATTCTCCGTTAGCTTTGTCCTTACATTTTATAAAAGGCAACCACTTTATTAAATAAAACTCACCACTTATTTATCAAAATATTTGAATGTCAATAGTGTTTCAAACAAAAGGCCCTCATACACCAAAAAAAAAAACTTTCTTTCGTCTAACTGCGTTTAACAGCAGCGCAATGCGCTAGGCATATCTACTCCCCCTCCCCACGCTCTCTCTCTCTCTCTCTCTCTCTCTCTCTCTGAGAGATTATCTGTATCGCTTCGCGGAACACTACCCCCGTATAGAATCGGGCTCGATCGAGCGTAAACCACACGTGTGCGGTCGCGAGTAAACGTAGCGTTTCGCGTTCACCGAGAAGATGCGCACCCGCCGCCCGTCGCTGTGTGCCGAGGTGCCGGCCCCTATATCTCTGAGCTTTATCTCGAGCGCGTTTGTAACTGGCACTGCGGCTTCTTAGCGACTCGCTCGCTGCCGGCAGAGGGTTGGAGAAACGGATGTCGATGTGCCTGGCGATAACCGTCGCTGAATTAATTCCCTTGTGCAGAAGTATGTATGTGTAGTTTTTAAAGGCGTTCCTACTGGTATTCGGTGGAAAAATTTTGGTTTGCGGCAGGAATTGTGATGAGACGTGCGAATTGGCCTGAAGGAAGACCTGCAGCGTCTTCTAATCAAAATTATAGATTGTTGTGTTGTTGTTGATTTTATTGGATACCAAATCATTTTAATAATATTACTCTTTAATTTGAATTATTAGTTGTGTTCAGAAAATTTCAACAAATAACAATTCTATCGCTCAGTAAGCTATAAGTGGTCCTTTGTAAAGAATGAGTGAATAATAAAATAAACTACAATGGCATGTATGAAAGATATAATTATATCTCCATTTAAATTCAAAATTTATTGAAAAGCGTTTTTACGTTTTCTGTACTTAATTTATATCCAATAGATAATTGTTAATAATTAAAAACGAATTACTGTTAAGTGTAAAATAACTGCAATAATGAACTTAAGTCACACGTTAAAAAAAGTAAAGTCTATTAATGATTTTATGCGCGCTTCAAGTTAGCAGATCAGTCAATCGCATGACTGCGCCCTTTACGCACATAGCTGTTTGATCGCGGAACGATTTCGGAAAAGAGTTAATTACAAAATTTGTTTGAGAACTTAACATTTTGATATATTTATGAAGCCCACATGTATCATTGGTATGTCACAATTGAGAGCCATTTAGTGCATTTTTAGAAAATTTTCGTTAAATGCGTTTTAATCTAACGGTATTCACCTGTGATTATAATTAAACTAATTATAATATTTTCGCATGAACATTTCCAATTTGCATGTGGGGTTATCATTATTAATTTATGTATTATATATTGATTACACATGTAATATTATACCATATTCATAATTTAATTTTCCGATAACGCATTCTTCAGCAATATATATCAAATTAATGAATCATTTATAATATCATTATAATCAATTCATTGTGAATATAACCATATCTGCATACATCAAATTTTCATATAATGCACATTGTAATGCAAAGCCCGCATCAAATTCCAAATAATTTTATATTTCTAAGTATAACTATTCTGATATCTAGAATATGAAACGCTTCAATAACAATACTAGATATCAATAATAACAATTGTGATTATCTTCTTATTGTTATATGTGCTGTAAGAGTCAATTTTTGCAAGTGTATTGTTATGTATAGAATATTTTATTGGCATTACACCTAGACTGGAATCAAATTAGATAGACTTGGTTAAATTGCATAATCTTTTCACCAATTTACTTATTAAATATACACTTTGCTGCAACTATGAACTCTATACGTGAAATATAAATTTTGAGAAAAAAGGTATTTATTAGTAGTATTATATTAAATGTAATCGTTTGTATTAAAATATTTAGGTAGCTTTTTTATAAATTAGACATCTGAAAAGAATTGCTTACTTGACAAGCCGAGTGACAAGCTTTAGCCATGTTCAAGGTATTATGTAAATATGATCATGGTCAGTTTTATTGAAAGATAGGAAAAAATTTACACTGTTATTGCTTTTGATTGTTATTTATACCTACATATTAATATGGTATGAATTTTCATAACAAATTTTTATATTTTACCACGGCAGTTTAACGGGTTTATTTATAATTTTTGCCATGTTTAGCAAAAATTAAAATTGTTTGAATTTTATCTGTCTCAGGGATATCATTTATCATGTGTAATTTAGATGTCAATCGGAATTTCTTTTAGTTTTCTACTACAAAATCTTTCAAATTATTGTTTAGTTTTTTTGCAGTTGTAGCTATGTAATCGACGTCTTACTCATTACGTCCTAATACACGCGACATTCCTAATACTCAAGGTCCTTGGTTCTCCATAACGAATTTCCAAAGAAAATTGTCATGCCCAAAATTTCAATGCAAATAAGCCAAACAATGAAAAGAAAATGTTCTTACCTCAAGGACCACTAGCAATCCTTCAACATTCGCCAACCATACACTCAACAAGAAACAGCCTCACGAAAAAGTCACAATTCACAGCCTAATCGCTTGTAAGCTCCGCTAACTTATATTCTCAATATCGCGCACAACTGCAGGTGAAAAGTCCTTGGACGTGTCGCGGCACCGTGCAAAAGGGATGTAGGTTAAGGTGTGCGCGCAAGCTCGCGTCATGCACACGCGGCGCCGCGTTCGAAAAAGTCTTACAGGGGCTAGTGGGTATATAAGCGGTGTGCTGGTGCTTTGGCGCGCGGCGCCTCTGCTGCACCACCACCAGGAGCAGCAGCTGCGCCTTGCGGCGACGGCGCAAGCTTGCAAGGCTCCGCCCTGTGCCCGCGACTCCCACGCTGGTCCCACCCACACCTATCCCCGAAGCTGGGATGTACTTCTCTCTTTCCTCTCCTCTCCTCTTTCCTCTGTCTCCCTGTTGGCGCGCCTGTGTGTGCGTGTGTGTGTGTGCGAGGGTAGGTGTTTGGGAGTACCGAGGTAAATCAAAATTCCCGCGCTCTGCGATCTCGATGCTGTCGTGACGATTAGACGAGAGCAGGTGATTTTGGAGCGACGATGGGGCTGGTGCTATCATCTGGAGAGATTTGAGTTTATTGGAATGGTTGCCCGATCGAGTCACATTTGGAAATGGATTTTGGCTGATTTTCTTGTGAAGGTGGAAGAAGAGAAATAAAATAGTTTATATATTGAGTTTGGAAATTCCTTTAAGTCTGTTCTTTGAAATTTTATTATAATTATGCAACAAGGTCACAAATAAAGAATTATTTGAATTAAACATATTCTGCTGGATTTTGTTATAGTAATGAAGACTTCATGAGGATCCGTTTGCTAATGTGGGTTTTGGTGCAATTAAACTTGATTGGTATCATAAAATCAGGTCATTCTAATAAACATGTGCATGTTTTACAATGAATTTTTAATGCAATTGAAATGAGCTTAGAAAGAACTTTCTTTGTGATTTTCTACCAAACACAGTATTATTAATAAGACGTACCACTTTATATATATAGTCAAAATTTAATACATTTAAAATGTAAAATATTGTTACTGTTACCAACGAGGGTACTGATTTGTTGATGTTATATCACTAATGCGAAAGTAATAAAAGCACGACCGTTATTGCTAAATAGAGACATAGTATCAAGAGAGCAGTCAGTAAATAAACATCTGTTTGATAAGAAAACTATTTATTTTCTTTTATCGTATCTATCGCACTTTCCAGTAAGTTAATAAAGAAATGAAGATCAATTAACAATATTTCATTCACTGAGAAAAATGTATACTGCGCGCAAGAGGAATAATCTGCTTGTGAGAGATCTACGTATCTGCAATGAACTGCAAGAATAAAGTAGAAAAGAAGAAGATGAATTTGATTGCTAGAAAAAATCCTTTTACGGCTGGAGGATTCTGCTCCATGCAAGAATATAATTTTATCCAGAATAAATTAATGTAATGATAAAAATGATAAAGCTATTTCAATGAAATATATAAGTGAATCTTTTATGATAGATTTTGATTTTCATTGAATGGATTTCTTCTTATTGTCAGTATATGTCAAATATTTTCAGAAATACTTTAATCGTAGATTTAAAAGATTTCTATTTTAATTGAATGGGTTTCTTCTTGTAGCAAGTATATACTAAATTTTTACAGGTTTAATCAAATAGCAGATTAAATTATAATTCATCTACAATCAAACTGCAATCTTCTTCAGTCAAATAGAATCGAAGGAAACAGATTTTGTTCTTCATTCAAGAAGAAAAAGAATTACGTGCCCAAACAAAATTATTTTCTTCTTAATTCAAGTGCATTCTGCTTGCATCAAGTATCTATTTTTCTCAGTGTATACAAAACATATTGCATAACAAAGCACAACACTATTACATTCTAATAAATATTAATAATTTATTAAATATTAAGGTGCTAGTATGTTAAGTTAAATTTTAAATCATTAATACTACTCAGTCAAAATTAATTCATCTGATTAACGTTTTTAATCAGGATAAAGTTTTTAATTGTATTTAAATATTCGATCTTTACAAAATGCACTTGATTTAAAAGTAAGTAATTTATATTTTTAAAACTTTCATATTGTTTTATTATTAAAATATCATCTAGAAAAGTATAAATATAGAATAATTAATTATTGGAAATACAAAATTGTGAGATTATTTTTACGAAAAGGTAAGGAAGGTAGTAATTGTATGCTACAAAAATTTTTAAACGTTCGTATTAGACTTGATTTTGCCAAATCACAATTTTTTGAATAGATATAAATGGTTTCTAATTGATTTGATTTTAATTGTATAGCATAATATTATATAGAAATTCAAATTTTCGCTGATCCTTATGTCTCGTTTAATATTGACTAAAATAGATACCTTTTGTTACATTATGATATCAATCGAGTGATACTTCATTACATTTTTTAAATAGTAACCATCACTTTGTCCAGTAGTATATGTAGTCACAGCTAATAATTCAATTAAAAAATAGATAATTTGGTGTTCTAATGCAAATTATTCTATATTTATATATTATTTATACGGCAAATATTTTTGATAAATTTATCATTGCATTAATAAAATCTGAGAGGAAATATACCGTCGGATGGGTCGAAGAGTATTTTTTGTATATATCAGCAATACTTTAATATAGAACGAATAATTTGTTTTTATAAAGTAAACTGTTACTGCACTATTGTTTTATGCAAAGTTAGAGTGGTTGATTAATCTAAAATATATAGCATGTATAGCCATCAAGTGCATTATGTATTTATTTTTCTTTCGAAAAACTGCACATCACCGCATGGATCTTTCCGCTTCCCGTTTCATTTATCAAACTCAACCTATGGAAACAATATACACTGTACCATCCCAAATATAAGTCGAGACTTTTCGGTGAAAATTTTCAATTTCATCTCGGCTCCAGGGCCTTATCGCTACCAGAAATGCCCTCATCTCTCGCGCATTCACGTCAACGAGCTGCTACAAAAGGCGGTTACGGAGGCCTTCATATTTTCGCGAAACAAAAACCGTTAATTCCCATTAGAGTGTTCTTATCGCGAGTGGCCGCCTCGGCTACCCCTTTTTCTCCTTTCCGCTAATTGACCGTCTAATTTCACCGACAGAAGATACCCACTAGTACCGCCTATTCAGACCTTCTCTGTCTCTCTGCGTGTGCCAAATTCAAAGACTCGGCTTCTCTCGCTACACCGGCAGCAGATCGGGAGAAACCCCGATCGTAGTTTCCATTTCAGCGGCTTTTGTCCTTAATTCTCTGGCAGTTCCGTTATCTCGTACTTTCGGAGGGAAAAGGCACACTGTTGGGAGATGTGTATGCAAAACGACTGCTGCTGCCGCAGTACGAGAGAGAGAGAGAGAGAGAG
>UELV01175535.1:0-10791 GCA_900490015.1 Megastigmus stigmatizans | reverse complement strand
GGGGGGGGGGAAGAGGGAGAGGAAGCGCCAAGTTGCGAAGGAGCCTCACATGAAGAGAGTGGGAAAGGGAAGCGAAAAATTGTCAGGAGACAAGACCGATAAAATAAAAGCGCAGGAAGAGGAAGGAAGGACGAGGATTTTTGTTTCGTGACTTTTTACTTCGCGATGATTAATTTTATATCCCTGCATTCGTTTTGCTATAGGTGATCGGTGGGTTTCGAACTGAAATGTGAAGATTTGTTCTTTTCATTCTTAGAAATTATATGATAAATTTGAATTTCAAAAATACAGTCAAAGTAGCTCTTAAGTAAGATTAGAGAGTCTTACAGTTTTATCAAGATATTTAAAGAAATTCATTATTATCTGACAAAAAGTTTTAATTAAGAAGATATATGATAAAATTTGACATACAAATTCCACCCTTTGGTTCAAATACTGAAAAAGCTCTTTCTCCAAATTTACTTTGCAGTAATCTAAATCTTACAACTGAATCGATGCTTATTTTTCTCCACTATTTAAACCCTACAAACAATAAGTAAGTTCTACACGCTACATCGAAGAACGAGAGCGGAGAATAATTACTATACATAAAGTCATCCGGTGCGCGCGAGCGTATACTTAATGCGCATAAATTTTTAAGATTTGTTATAGTGTGAAGCGGATAAAGGAGGAGCGAAAACCGAGGCAGCGCGTGACGTCGACGATAAAAGAAAAGAAGGGAGAGAGACTAGTCGGTCCATTAATTAGCCGGAGCACATTAAGCCAGGCATTAATATACTCGGTGCCGCGCGCTGTTTTGTTTTATCCCGCAGGAAGAAGGTAACCGGTGCTGCTGCTACTGCCTCGGGAAAAGCTCGCGCTGCTCTCGGGCCTCCCTCGACGTAATCCGCGCTCTTCTCTCCGCCTTATCCCCGGGGACTGTTTAAATTCTGCAAATCGCCCATCCTCCTCCTCCTACTCCTTCTCTTTCTCTCTCATATCACCGTCGTGCTTCGTCTACCGCTTTCCTCTTTCTTTCTTGGCGTAGCTTTCAGCTGCTGGTGTACGAAAAACTCTTTGAATCGCAAATTTCGGGGATTCCAGATAACGAGCACCACGTTCCATTGAAGATTTTAGTGATTCAGGTGCGATCGTTGAATATGGATGAAAATGATTATCGATTGATATTGATGGTGAGAGAAAGTCTATGATAAAGTGGACTGGCCGAGATTATGTAGAGAAATGGTTTACATTGTAAAATAAAGACTCTTATTTCAGATTATTCTGAATTTATTGATTTTTTTTTGCTTACGAATAGATTAATCGAAGCTACTGTCTGAATCTAAGAGTTGCACAATACTCTCTAAAATTTTAGTTATTTTTTTTTACTATTCGGAGTTTACAGATTCATAAATAATTATTCCAATGGATGTTTTAAAATCACCGAATTCATAAACTATGTGCGTAGTAGTGGTAACGTATTAAAAAAAAAAAATTTCACAGTCGATTATAACCTGACCAAATATTCAATAAAATATAAAGTATTGTAGCCCAGTTGAATTCGCAAAGGAAACTCATCTCCCATTCGTTCGCTGTCCCAGTCCAGAAGTATAATACATATACAGCGTTCTCCCCTTATTAAGTTTAGCGAACGAACGTTCGCGGCAATTATCCGGGAAATAAGACTTTAAAATGGCCAACTACCGTTAGCATTATCAGGCCCGGCGGCAACGTGGCCCGGCTATACCGCTCCAAGATTAAGCGCGTAGAAGAGCTCCGGCGCTCGGCTCTCGCACGCCGGCGTTCCAACTCTCATTCGGAATGCTAATGTCTAATTACGCGGCCACGGAGCCAGTCTCTCTCTCTCTCTCTCTCTCTCTCATATATATGAATGTTGGCGCATGCGATTGCCCGTCAAGTTTTTGTGCCTCACGTGCCGCCAGCTTAAAACATCCCCTTAAATTACCCTCCACACTCCCCTCAACTCCCCAATCCTCCTCGCGAGCGCGCGCTGGGTATAGGACGACGAGTTTGGAGGGGTCTGCGAGCGGGCAGTTAGCCGAGATTTATTTCATGCGAAATATTCCCTTTGCACATTAAATTACATCGTCCTCTTACCCTTTCTCTCTCTCTCTCTCTCTCTCTTTCTCTCTTTACGCGAGGAGCCATGTGTGCGTACAAGTACGCGGGTGCGTGCATTGTTATTGTTTGCCGTTCTCTCGTATCTCTCGCGGCCTTTTACCTTCCTCTCTGACTTTCTTGTTTGCCCCTCTTTTTCTCGCAGGGCCTCTGCGGGTTTTGACTCATTAGCCGCTTGCTGCTGCTTCGCATTGTGTTCCGACTCCTTTCGATTGAAATACATCGTTTAGCGGTGTATAGAGCTTCCGTGCCCTGATTAGTTTTTTTTTTCTTAATTGCGCCAAGAAGTAATCGCTCCTACTCTGGCTCATTATCGTAGATGTAATTAGGGTTTTGTTTGTTTTCCGACATGTGAATTTTATTTTATAGCTTTTATAAAAGTATTTTTAATGAATTCTTGAGAAAAGTAAAAGAAAATATTCAAGTTACTTTATTGGTATAAACTTATTTTAGCATTCTCTATATATTTAGTAATCTTTTTTAACAGCTATTTACCTATGAAGCCTTTTCATGCCAAATAAGAATAATGAACTTATCGATAACCTTATTTTGTTAATCAGTATGATTTACGATGCAGAAAATGTTATAAGCTAGATTGTAAATCGTTACTTAGATGTATATGAATATTGGTTACACGTAATTGAAATAAACTGAATTCTACGAAGTCAATTTACTACAATTTATGCACAAAGTTAATATCTACTGAAATTCAATCTTTATTTTAACTGATTTTGTCCAAAAATTTTGTAAAGTGGTCATGCAAATTAATTAAATTCTACAATCTGTATAGACAGGAGAGAGAGAAATTCTTTAACTAAAAGAGAAAACCCCACAACCACCTTACCCTAATTGACCACACAATCCAAGAGCGTCTCTTAACAAGCTCCTTTGCGCTTTGAAAAAATGCTCACTCACTTACACGAGTTTCTATAAAAGTATACACGCGCCGCTTATATCCGTGTATACAGTAGCCGTTGCCAAGCCTCGTGAGAGAAAGAGAGAGAAAGAGCGAAGAGAAGATTAAAGCCAAGGCAAACGTGTTCATCCCGCGTTCCGCGCGCGTAACCGGCTAATGAAATTCCGGTCAGGTCGCTAGGTTCTTTCGCCAGGTGACGGCCTACACTACACGCGCTTGCGAGATAGCGAGCAAAGCTTGAGCGAAGAAAGGAAGAAAAAAGAATGTGGGGAGATCGCACGAGGCGAAAGAAAGGAGTGACTTTATCGCGTACTCGACGACAGAGAGCTGGTAGTCCGAAAGAAGGGTTGGTTTTTCTTTTTCTTCATAGTTTATGAGTGTACGCGTGTCGAGTGATTGATTTGAGTTTCAGGTTTTTTTTTTAGTAAGATGGTAAACTGGCCTTTAATTATTGACGTATGGATTCGGTAAAAATAGTTTTGATGCTAAATTGGTACAGTTGTGATATTCTGAGTAAAGATTATTTCCGTTCAGTTCGAGAGCAGCAGTCACAAACACGTATGCAAAATTTGCGCGATGCGTCGTCACAATTTCAATCGTCAAATACCGTTTTGCACACATCTGCCTTTATGATTAGACAAAATCGTAGCCAACATAAAAGAAGCACTGGGAAATAATACAAAAAGCGAACGCGTGCTTCACCTCTTTAAAAGCAGGAGGGGAGCGAGAGAAGTGGGCAGTTAGAAATATATATATAGCGTCGCGTCGGGTCCGGCGTCCGGTCGTATCCTCGGGGGTCGCTTGAAATAGGGGCGGTGTGCAGTCAGATTACGGTTAAGCTATGCTCGTACGTGCTCGCTCGGAAGTAGCCTGCCCCCCTCCCCCCTGCCCCCGTCGCACCGAGTTTCCGCGCCCGCATCCCGTCTCTCGCTCGTTCTCTTTCTTTCGCATGTGTGTGTGTGTCGCTCCGCGCGAAATATATTTATTGTTGTTTGCTCAACATTTCGTATATGGGCTCGCGCGAGTGTCCGGGAGGGACAAAAAGAATCGGGAGCACCGCTGCTCTGCACACACACACAAATGCGCGAGTGTGCCCCACCTCCCGAGACTCGACGTGGAAATAAATTAGCGTGTCTGGCAGCCTTTTTTTTGTGGACGGGGATCTCTTTCTTGCGATGCTCCCTGTATTTTTTTTTTGGTTTTTAAGTAAATGGTTTGATGTGCAGGTGCAGGCTTTACGGCAAGCGCTTGAATTGCAGGGATTCTTGTACTTTTTGTTGGCAATGCGATTGTTTTGAGACAATGTTTAAGGTCTAGAATGGATGATGGCAGATAGAGGCTTTGAGTTTGCGAGGTGTAGCAGTTTTTTAAAACATGTGATGCTGCAGGTGTACCTGTTTAGTGCAAGATAACAGCTTTTTGCATCGAGTGCACTTTCCTGCAGCTTTCGTGCAGCACGTGGTGTACGCTTTATCTGCTGGCTGTGTATTTTATCGGAAGAGCGACTTTGTAAAAAGATGCAGTTTTATGTAATGGATGTTGTCCATCAAAAATACTGAGATTTGATATTGTAACAAAGCATTAAAGAATCCATTAAGCAATATATTATCAAAGCAACCATATGACGTAATATATAAAAATTCATGGAATAGTTAGTTTAACCGAAAAACGGGACTTAAATTAAGCTATTCAATAGTTTAGTACATATAAACAGTCATTTCACAGAGGTCGAAATCGATTGATCGGATGAATAAGTGCCTCCCACAGACCCCAACCCATCGTGAAATCCCCTTTCTCAACAATCAAACAAACGACCAAATCCACAAACAAACAAACAGCGAAAAAGTACGCAAGCCATTCATCTCTTTCCATTCCCGCGAAACGACACATAAACCGGCCGCTCATGCGAGCCTCGCTCTCTCTTATCTAAATTCCAAAGCGGCCCTGGCTGCCGCCGCCGCCACCGCGAGAGCGATTAACGCTGATGGGGATAACGCGTCGCGCTTATACGGCTCGCTATATACTGTCTTTCTCCCTTTTCGGCTAAAACTAAAGGGAGAAAGAGCGGTCCCGTGTCGCTTCCAATGACGACTACGACGACAAAAGGGCTGCTGCGCAAAGTTTTATCTTGCGGGATTAATGGATGGGTTAAAGTATTTGCGAGAGAAAAGAGAGAGAGAGAGAGAGAGAGAGAGAGAGAGTCGGTCGACGGACGGGATGCGGGCTGATTGGAAGCATAGGGGGGATCAGTGGCTTGATTGGCTAATTTGTAAGTGTCCCTGGCAGCTAGGCCTCTTCTCTCTCGCTTTCTCTCTCTCCCCCTCTCTCTCTCTCGCTCTCGGTCTCTGTCTCTCTTGAAACTTAACAATCGATCCTCGGCAGCTGCACGCAAGCTCGTATGTACTCGTTGGCTTGCGGTTAGCGTTTAATCGCTCGCGGAGAGAGAGAGGGAGAAGAACTTTGGGCAACTTGTTTTTCCTCGCTTTAACGAATCGCCGACTTGCGAGGATTTGGTCCAGACCCTTGAGAACTTTTGGATTGGTTGATGAGCTGTCTCTTTCTCTCTTGTTAATCTATAAAATTGCTATTCTGGTCTCACGGACGAATTAGTGGTGGGGTTTTGACAAACTTTACGAATCCTAGAGTGTAGTTCGGATTTTATTATAGCGAACGATTGATAGTCGAATCTCGTAATACCGAGATTCTTAATATCTAAAACTGAATTAGTAGGGAATTGTTTCAGGTCAGGTGTAAACGATTTATTTTTAATTTTTGTAGTGTTTCATTTAGTGCCAATGCATTCTTCTAACAGTTCAATGAAGCATCAAACTGACAATCCCAATGTACGAGTAACAAATTGACCAATTGTACGCCCTCGCTATTTTCTCCACTGTCCAAACTAGTTTTTCTTTCGGTCTAAGTCGCGCCAATCAAGTACATAGAGGAATTAGTTCTCCTACAGCCAAGGCATATCCGAGTCTTAGTTGTGTGTTTAATGAGTAGCCTCTGCTGCCTCTGCCCCCCCCCTCACCGGCCCCGATCACACGCCACATCCCTCAGTCGACCGCTGCGGCAGAGGCGGCCGCACCTTTGGCTTGGAGCGAGGCACGAGAGGCGCCATGTAAATCAGTCCGGTGGTCAGCGTAGCGCCGCGATCCCGCACATCAAGCTTGCTTACTCTTTCCTCCCCCCCCCCTCTCTCTCTCTTTCTCTCTCCATTCCTCTCTCTCTGTCTATCTTGCGCTCTTTCTCTCTAAGATTAACTGCGGACTGTGTGAGACAAGTCAAAGCTGGCACTGAATTGGGATCTAAGCTTTTTTTTGAGCATGTACATGAATGAAATTGACTTTATATTTGAAATAGCATACGAGATTTTGAGGTTATTTACAATTAACTTAGTTTAGCTCAATATTCAGTGTATTTAATAAATGATCAGACGATATTTAATTATGAATACAGAAATATAGATGATCGAAAACGAAGCTTTTGAATAAAGAATATTCCTTAAATAAATTACTAGCATATATAATAATGAATTGTGGAAAGATCACTAATCAAGTTCGTCGCTAATCTTGGATCAATCGAATTTTCACTTTTTCACATAGCGAACGTTAATAAATAACCTCCTCATATAGAGCGATCAATAACTAAGAAGCGTAAATATGTAATGAATGGCTTGCGATATCCTCGCATTATATGCACTCGTGCTTATATGAATAAAATACACAATTTTCGAGATATATAAATATAAACCCCTGTTATCTACGCATGACGCTCGAATCCCAATGTTTGTGAATCGTATTTCACAGCTTCTCGGACATCTGCAAACAACTAAAACACCACGATATTCATCCATATGAAAACCATAATGTGCGTATGATCGTGGAGAGAGAGAGAAAAAACATGCGGTGGTGTGTTCCCCCTTTATTTTTGTGGCCACTTGGAGGGACCACCGCCTATCGTATCGAAAACGAAAGTGACGATGAAAAAAAAAACACAGGAGAGGACGCAATAGCACAAAGGGAGAATAGTGCGAGGCAAAACCGAGTTGAATAGGCATGTATAGAATGTATACAGAAATATGGAAACCATGAGGCGATGTTGGAATTATGTTTATATATTTTTTTAATTTTTCAAGAGTCGTTAAATATACTCTCTAAATTTGAAAATATGAAAATTCCTCCATATATTATCAAGATATACATACATACATAGTTTTCAGAAAAATTCAAATTATCTCTCTGCGCTTTCCAGGATTTCGAAAAGATGTGAAGAAGTTTTAAAATTTTGAAAGTTAAGAGAGTTCAAATCTCTTTAAAAATGAACACTAAAACAGTTAGTATCTCCAATATATTATAGAAAGCATAAGCAATAAGCTAAGTAATGGCTTTGCGATATGTTGGCAATATGTTGCTTATGCTTTCTGCAATATGTTGGAGGTACTAACCATTTTTATACGGGAAGAAAGTTTTTATATAGTATTTCCAAAGTTAGCAGGTCAATTAAACAACTGAATTTAGTCATACATCATACAAACTAAGTCTAAAACTTTATAAACGACCAATTTTTACGTAATAAATAAACATAAACAAGACTTAACATATCAAAATAGAAATAACCACTATTTATCTTCACATCATTACAGATTAAGACAGAATAAGTCGTATAACTTATAAATAAAGTAGAATCGGGCTTAAATTTTTCCCTTTAATTGTTAATAGACAGTGACAGAAGGTGTTCAACTGAAAGCAGCAGCCGAAACAATGCTAGGAAGAAAAGTCAAAAGCGAGGAGAATGAGGGCAAAGCTTCTGTTTCGGCAACTGTGATGTAGCAGTAGCAGCAGCTGCAGAAGCAAAGAGAAAAGGGGTGTGTCCGTTATTTATATGCATAAATTTCGCAACTCGTGCGGCAGTAGCAGCAGCGAGTGGTCCGATGTCGTCGGTCCAGACGTTCCGTGTTTCCGGCTTCCTCTGTCTCCTTGCCAATCCTCCTCCTCTCTTGCTCCCGCAGGTTTTCCCGTCACCCAGAGATGTGCCTCGTTCTCTTTCTATTGCGCCCCGAACTGACAATAGACGACGACAAGCCGCGACGGCGATGATGGACTCGGAGAAAGATAACGGGGTATACGCGCGCGACACGGCCATTCATGCCGACGAAGACAAAACGCGCTACGTGTCAGCGTGTAAGGCAATGGGCTCACAATGCCACGAGGGAGTGTGTGTGTCCTGCAGCCGCCAAAGTTTTATCGGCTTGTGGAGCGCGATTTTTTTTAGCCATTTTTGTGGCTTTTGGGGGAAACTCACTACTGTGCCGGCTGGGTTTTGTTCTACTTTTTGGTGGGTGTGTGGGTTTTTTTGTTGTTGGGAAGGTATCGGATTCGCAATACATTGTTTGAGAGGAGAGGATAGATAGAGCTTTTTTGCGGATGGTTACTTTGGGGGTTGATTGATACGGTGGGTGTTAAAGTTGATGGATTATTTGTTGTAGAAAGTTTGTTTTCATTAGGTCGTTTGCATCTTTTATGTTTTTCAGGGCAAAAAAGCTCTTGAGAGACGTTTAATTTTTTAATCGACTCTTTATAATTGTTGCAGCTGCAATGTATGCAAGCCACATGCCTTTTTAATGACTTGCATTGCCTTTTTAAAAGACACTGTTTCACTTGTGGATTTGAAACGAAGAATATTAATGAAATAGCGAAATCTTGCGTAAATATTGCGTTCAGATTGTTCGTGGAGAGATTGCCGAAGCGTTTTCCGTTGATTAAAATAGTTAAGCAGTTGAGCAATCTGGATTCTGAGGTGTTTTCGTGGGAGGCAATTTTAATAATGATTTAATTAGCATTCCTGCGCTCGAGAGAGAGAGAGAGAGAGAGAGGAAGGGAGAGAAGGAAGGGGAAACTTGATACAGAAAATTGTAGGCGGGTGTTGCTTTGTGAATCCCAGCAATGCAGCTTCATTTGTTTTGCGAATCAAAGGTGCTGATTGTTTTGGAAAGTTGAAAGTTGGCCGGTTAGCAACTGTAGTAACCCTTTGAATGCGCATGATGTATCTACGTTATTTTCATTAAATTAGCTTATCATGCGGAATTGTTTGTATTATATAGCATTAACGTTCGTACCTTGATCTCAACTGAGTTATTGTGTGTTTTTAATTATTGTAACATAGACTTTGACAGCTTCTTCATTATTTTTCAAACGAATAATTGTTCATTCAAATGCAGATACATTAAATTCTGTTTTCGAAAACCAATCTAAAAATATGGTTAAGACGAATATTCAAAGAACAATTAATTTTGTCAATCATATATATATATGAATTAATTATTTTCGTTGTATGCAGAATTTTCTTTTGCAACATTCAATCAACTCCTTAGATCCTTGTTTTTATGTTTGCAGTATATGGATACTCTCATACTTTATTAAAACTCGCCCGCCCTCACTAAAAATGTCGTCATCAAATTGTAAACTAGGAAGAAGGCATTTTTCGATTTGATTCCCGCGTTTATTCATTGGAAATTAAAGACATTATCAGAATGCCAATATTCCATGATACTAAATACTTATACTTTCTCAAACATAACCCGTTTACCACCTTCCTTCCTAATCTCATCCTCACCAACACCCATTCAGACCACAATTCATCCCCTATCGCACGTCTCACTCGTGTCGCAACAGCAGCAGCTCGTCTATCACTCGGCGCATAATCGAGTTTTCGTTGTAACGAGGCGACGTGTCCTAAGCAAAGGCTGACCAAGCAGCTAAAGATCTGTAGCGGGGTTGGTGACCGAAGGCAGAAATTCGCGCACATAATTATCGCTCGGAATGCACGGGATAGGAGCTGGTGGCTGTAGAGTGTATATGCCGCGTCGGCGGCGGTCCTCGTCAGCAATGGTCATTCGGCTGCTATCGGCCCG
Source organism: Megastigmus stigmatizans (assembly GCA_900490015.1). Taxonomy (NCBI): domain Eukaryota; kingdom Metazoa; phylum Arthropoda; class Insecta; order Hymenoptera; family Megastigmidae; genus Megastigmus; species Megastigmus stigmatizans. The sequence goes on along the minus strand of UELV01175535.1, from coordinate 844 downwards.
CGGCCAGTGGTCCAGGCTTACAGCTCTTCGGCCCATTACGCTGCTCTCGGCGCATAACGCCCAACAATTTACCCTCACTTTGTGCCCGTTACGCTCAACTTCACCCCTCGCGGTGCATCGCTTTGCACACATTATACCCCCGTTTTATATATGCGTGTGTGTGTGTGTGTGTGTCTGTGTGTTTGTGCGAGGATTTATTTGTTTATTCGTTATCTTGCCTATTGCTTAAGGCTGGTGCAGTGCTTCGGGTTTAGCTGCACGTGCTTATTTTTTTTGTAATAGATGGATATGCGAGTACATATATTCGTAGAAAGAAGATTATAATCACGGTCAGTGATGTTTAATTATTTAAATATACTAAAAAACCTATCCCACATCACGAAAATCATTTTTTTTCTAATAAAATATTACATTTGTTATATTTATTTATTTATGTATTTAATTACATTAAGCGGACAGAGCCCTTTTTATAAACTAATATATAAATTGAGCAGGTAGCACACACACAGCACCCTATTAAAAACTTAATATGGACGATTTTATCGCATGTTTAAAACTATATAAAGAAGTAATACATATTAACCTATTAACGACCAAGACCCCGAATTTTCAACAACTTTTTCAAGGCTTTTTATCAACTAAAAAAAAGGTTTGAAAAAATTTGAAAAGGATCATATTCGACGTATTTTGAGCTGTTCTTTCGAATGATGATACCCATTTTTTGTTAAAATACTCCTGCCAAAAAATATGGCGTGTTTTTCACGAAAAAAAGTTACAAAATTTGGAAATTTTCAACTTTATGAATTTTTTTCATAAGAGAAATGCAATGACAATAATTCAAAAT
>UELV01175520.1:0-56798 GCA_900490015.1 Megastigmus stigmatizans | reverse complement strand
GGAGTTGCGGGCGTAGCCCATGATAAAAGGAAAAAAAGCTTTAATTTATCTTGCCTGCCAAGCCGTTGAGGCGGTGTGACCTACTTTCCTTCGGGTGCGCTACCCCTCGTGAACGAAACTTCCGGCCTGATGACTCGCTCGCACGAACCTTCTGACGGATCTCGTCGTCGCCAAATGCGCAGCGATTTCCTTCGAGCTCCAACATCCTTTCCTCTCTCTCTCCCTCTCTCTCTCTCTCTTATTCTTCTATATACTTTTTTCCCTACGTCGCGTTTATTTTCTTCTTTTCTCCGACGGCGTGCCTCTCTCGCTTCTCCGTCCACGACCGTCCCGTTTTTTGAGCGCGATATCGACATCAGGGAAAATTCTATACATATAGTTTACGTAAAGTATTCGGTCTTTTCCACAAAGAATCTATATTACCGTTGAGCACTTTGTTTTTCTTTGTCGGTGGGTTGGGCAGTGTGCGCCTGGAAAAATTGTATTCGAACTCAATCGCCTGTACGAAATTCGCGGAGCCTCTGTTAGAGGAAAAAGATAAGAATGAAAGGGCTTTCTGCCTCGACCATGCAACATAGCTCAGATATCCTCTATTTTTTAAGAAATTATATGAATTATTTTATTCGCGAATTCAACTTTAGTATATATTATATTACGAATAATAAATAGCTATTACATCGTGTACCTAACTTTTACAAATTACGAACATATGTACATTTTTGTATAGAGTCATTCACGTGAGAACGCGAGTGTGACGACATAAAGCGAAAATATTCATCCGCCACGCACAGTTGACTATATGCCGTTTACGTTATACGCGTGTACGTCATCAGAGCAACAGTGGGAAAAAGAGGGGAAAAGCGACTCGTCCGTTTGATCTGCTCGATTTTTCTCAGTCATCCCGATCGTGGATCGACTCGCTCTCTTTCTCTCTCTCTTTCTGTAGCCTCCCCAAAATGCGATTCATTGTTCATGTGTCACGTGTCTATTGACTGCATCGTGCACATATTTCCCTCTTCCATATAGGGACCAGGCAATACATTCTCACCCCATTGTAATGATGTTCCAGACGCAACAACATATATAAATCTGGGTTAATCAACCCAAGCGCAAACTTTCGCTTCATTACGTCGATGTAAAAGCAATTTCATTCGCGTTATTCCTACATGTCAAATGCTGTATTACGATTAATAATTGTATATGAACGGGTTACACCAGATGTGCACAATTATTATTTCACGTATAACAAAGACGGCAACGTTGATGCAAAACTCGCAAGTCAAATTTTTTCTTCTTCAAATTTTATTTATCATCATACTTGAATTGGCGCGTCTCGCGGAGAGAAAGTCAAATCTCCCATATATAGTCAAAGCACCAAATGCAAATAGAAATTACGTGGCTGGGTAAGTTCAATGTCTACGTCGGAGGCTGTAATCACGTTGAATCTTGACATTACGCGAAGCCGACAAGCGCGTCGGCGCGGCTGAGGGACTATCGCTGATGGAAAAGACTTCCAAAAGCCCATAAGCGCGAGTGTATATATACAGCTCGAACCGCGCGTGGCATGTATATATATATATTAGAAGAGATACATACATACACACGAGCGAGTAGAGCCGCGCGCGTGAAAACGGTGAATCGCAGCGACACATCCCGCGCGCGGAGAAAGTCGAGCGCGCGGATTTTTCAATTTGTCCATTAAGAGCGGGAGGTAGGGAAAAAAAAGCGAAGCTTGGCCTCGGTGAAGCGGAGCGAATCGAGCAAGCTTACGCACAGACAGAGAGAAAGAGAGAGACACACAAGGGGAGCCCGGGGGGCGGTGGAGTAGAGTGTCCGTGTCGATATTCAACGCTGCGGCTGCACTGCTGCACTCTTATCTCGGATCTTTAATAGCGCTTATACGAAGCGTGGCTTTGGTTCTATGTCTGTGTGTCTGTGTGTCTGTGTGTCTGTGTGTCTGTGTGCGTGTGTGTGTGTGTAGCTCGGGGCCCGATCGCGCTAAAAATTCGCTGGTCTCGGCTTTCACGTCCTATCAGCGGATTTATGCTTGCCCGGCTTTTGCTATTGTTGGATTTATATTATACATGTATCTGTGTGAGTGTGTATAGTCTATATGCACACACCCGCCCCGTACCTCTCGGTAGTAGATTATCCCCGCTGTCATTTCGTGACCCCTTCCTTCTTTGTACTTTTGGACCCCGACCGCGACGCGGGACGCGCTTCTCTCTCTTTCTCCTGCATACATATCGTATCGGTGCATTTTCTGCCCTGCCACACACACACACGCGTCACGGCTGCTGCTGCTGCTGCTGCTGCTGCTTAGCTTCTGCGCCGGCGGCTGTGTTTTGACTCTTTGTCCCATTTCGCACGAGCTGCACTGTATATATTTTATCGTGCGCGCGGCGCTTTTTCGATTCTTTTTTCTTTCTTCTTTCACTTTCGACGTATACAGTGGCGTTTCTCCGTGTCGAGCTGTGTATATTGAAAGCTCAACGAATTTTTGCCTTTTGGATATACGCTGACTCGCTTTTTTTTTGGTGGGTCTGTCGCTACGTTGAACGCATGATATCGACGTGACTGTCAAAAATTGGCTTAATTATTATCGGGTCTGTAAAGTAGAAAAAAAATTTTTTTTTTCATCGCACAAAGTGACGCGCAAAACACACAATCTAAAGCGATTATTAACTTTTATACTGTAATGGAGTGACTGGCATCGCTTATAAGCTTGTATATATCTGTGATAGCGAGTAATTTATAGTTGGAGCCTTCTTGAATGACCTGCGATTGGCTGCTATTCCCTCAAAATTGGGTGCTCTAAAATAATTATTTACTTATTCATTATTATAGAAAGCGATACTTTTTGCACTTCCATACTTATCGCGTGTTCGACTTTTAATAGTCTCGCTCAAAATTTAAAGTAAATTAATCGATTTAGTCATTATAACACACACTTTCGCCACACTTTCGCCAAAACAATCTTACTTGTAATATTCATCACGTACATGACTACGTGTATATAGAAGCTTCGCAATTATTTTATTATCAAAGTGGAGGGTCTGACGGTCGCTATTATTAAATTTCCCCCTTTCTTTCATTTCATCAAATATAGAAAAATCAAAGCTCAGCCGGTCGAACTCACATATTGCCAAACTTTTCCAAAATCCTTCCTACTACTTGACCCGGCAACTTTTTCCATCCCAGCTGCAACAACAAAATCCCCGAAACTCCTCGAAACTCGCTGGCCCACGTATGAACACCGAATCCCGATACAAAAACTTTCCCAGCTGTTTCAATCCCCCAAGACTTGTCGTCCGTCAGCTCTTGTAGTGATCTTTCACCGTGTCTGCCGCGTACTGAAGAGTTACGACACTCGTCACACTCGGTGCTCCCCCTATGCGAACGAACAGCCAACGTCGCGCGCTCCCTTTTCTTTCCTATCCCAAGATTGTCTCCCAATGTCCCTCTAATCAGTGCGAGAGCTGACGGAGCGCGCGACCGCGGAAAGAGACGTGGGAAACGAACTCTCGGCTCTGGCATATAGACACTCCTTCGCCTCCACATCACGACCTACACGTTTGCATGCACACGTGCGCAGCCTCTCCTATCTGTGCAGTGTATGCATTATATACGTGTATAAGTGCCGCAGTGCATGCTGGCTTGAACTTTGTTCAACTTTCTCGCTCGCTCGCTTATCGCCCTTAGAGAAATCTTTTGAAAGTTTGTATTCCGATGCCGGCGGCTTCTCTCTCCCTCTCTCTCTCTCACTCTCGCGTGATGCCGCCGCCGACGCCGCGCGAGACATCTATGATCGTTAATTAAGTATATACACGTCTCTCGCGAGGTGTATCCTATAGGCTATATCGATTGTCGTGCGCTTTTCAGTTGGTGTATAGTCTGGCACTGCGCAGGATATAAGTATATATACTTCACGAGGATTCAGTTTCGAAATGATATATATTTACTTGTCATTTTGGCTAATGGCTATAATATCTAGGCTGGGTAAGATCGCGATCTCTGCTGCACGAAAACTTTCTTATATAATATACATACGCGTGTGCTTTTACCGTGTAGCGCGGAAAATCGTTGTATATCTACATTTTGCTATATAATAACGGGTGTTCCGACAGGTGCGTTTCTTTCTAAACACCATCGGTGCGAATTTACATATAACAAGTCCCAAGCATCGGTTTCGCTCGCAGCAGCAGCATCAATGACTTGACAGCTCAACTGTATACAAATTAAACATATACTCGAACGGACAGACATTTTGCCGCTGTAATCACGTCTGTATAGCTTATAAAACACGGCCATCGGTCGAGGACGTAAAAAGTGCGTATAAGGTCGCGCGGCAGTTCTTTAAATCGTGACAAATGACTCACGACCCCTCGGCGCTAGTAAAAAGCGCTAATGGATCGTTATGGCGATGCAGAGGCCAAGAGGCATCGCGTATACCTAGTCCCTCGTTCAATTAATTATCAATTGTAATTATCGTAACGCCAGCCAGCCGAGACACGTTTATTACCGCTTCTCTCGCTCCAAAGTCAACAGCTGTTGTATCACTCGCTCCTACACACGCACACGCACACGAAACTCTACGCGAGAATCAATTAGATTGCAGCAGCAGCGGCAGCAGGCGGTTATCTCGCGATGCGGTAGACAGCGATATAGGCCCGAGCGAGAGAAGTGCGCCAGACAGCGTATCTCTCTCTGTAGCTCCTTCGTCTCGCATCCTTTCTCCTTGTTCTCCGTGAATGTCACGTCTAGCGTCTCGGACGTCTCGCGCGGCGAGTTACTTCCAGCGCGACGTATCTAGCGAATTTAGGAGCGAGATACGAGGCGATATTCTCCCGCTTGTCTCGACCCTATATAGTGTCCCTCTTCAATTACGATCCGTCCGACGCCTTCTGGCGTTTGATTATTTTAATGGACTTTTCATATATTGCGCTGCTGCGACGGGATGGAAAATTCGTTGGAGTGCGCGCGGCGTTGAGCGCGAATGAAATTTTCAGGGTCTGCGTATAAAGCTAGAGAAAGCTTTTTGCGGATATGAACCGTGTGTACATTGGCCTCTTTTTTTTTCGAAATATTGGTGCTGAACGCGAGCTCTTTGTCGGCATGGATAGCCGATGTGTTTATTAGTTTTCCCACTTGGATTCTGCAAAGTTGCTAGAGATCAATTATTTTAATGTAGATTACTTTGGACTATGAGTCTAAGAAGATATGATTTTAATCTTCTCGACTATGAGTCGAAGAAAATGATTTTATTTTGCGAAATATGTGTTATATATATAAATTATACTTTTATTTATTGTATATCGATGATTCAAAAGATGAATCAAGCGTGAATTGTAAGCTTTAATTTTTGCAAATTGATATGCTAAAGCAAGCATTCTCGCCGTATACCCTGAATGATTTCACTTTAATCGAATCATAATTCCCCTTATACGCTGCAGAGACGCGCGCTTCGCATATTATATTCAGCTCTAAAACTTTCTCCTCCGAAATGAGCTTTGATGCGCGCGGAATATAATATTATATACTCCCACGCCAACAAATCCACTTACAGAATCCACCAATCAAGACTTAACTGAAACCCTGGGCAATCGCAGAAACTCACTTCAGACTCCCAAGAAAACAGGGGAGAAAATCGGAAAATCGACGAAAATTATATAGCGCGCAATTATCCCGCGCGCTTCAATTTCCAAACTCTCCTCGACACTTGGCGTCGTCCGAGCAATATAATAGAAATCAAGCTCACTGCTTACCTATGTATATAAGCATGCAATATACCGGTCCATCGAGTATCGCCAACACACACACAGCACCGTTGATATAAACCAGCGAGCAGCTCGGCTCAGCTCCTCGAATTCCACAGCTTATTACGAGTTATTACGAGTTGGCCAAAGTACCTCATCGCCTCTGTGCAGCTTGCCATTGTATATATATATATATAGAGCGAGAGAGAAGAGACCTGAATTCAGCACAAGTCAAGTTTCCCTTGTAATTACGATAATGCCCAAAGCTCATGCCCGCCAGCTTTTGTATCCTAGTTTACGCGACTCATCCCCAAGCTAAGGCCGTCTCACTCATTACCCTAATATAAACCAGCGGAAATACAACACGATAATAGAGTGTCGAGCGGATATACACAAACGTGTGCACCGGTCCCCCGCCTTTTATAAACGCGAGTAAAAGTTCCGCGACCACGCCGGGAGTTGCTTAATCTTAACTCTATGGTTTGCATCTACTTTAAACGAGTTTTCTGTTATTTTCTGCCTGTCTATATTATTTGTTTTTTTCTCTGCGCCTACCTCGGCACTTTTGTGGCACGCGCGCGTCCAGCTCTTTTCTTTTATTGTGCGCAGTATCGAATATATACGCCACTGTACTCTGAGCTATTGCGAAATCCATAGGGAAAGTTTCGTTTGTGCTGAATTTATGAAATGCTATTATTCTAATGGGAGCTACATTGGTTATAGCAAATTATTGTCATAAATTCCGATTAGCGATCCATTAATATCAGACAATTGGCGTTGCGTGCGCCGAATGAAAACAACATACTAAATGGCGTGTATTACATTACTTTTTTTACCTCCCCTAAAACTCTCAATCATTTCATTGCTTAATCATTTCATTCGCATTTCTCGATATATGCAGTCCGTACTGAGCCGTACAATTTGTATAGAACGGCTTTAGTCAAAATAACTGTCATCAGCAATTATTGAACTTCAATCATATTCATATACATTCAAAAATTCATCTTCTCCGGTTTCCAATTGTCGTCGCATTAAAAACTCGAACATTGAACCACGTCATCGACACTCACCAATAGGAGATCAAAGCTCGAAATTACTCGTCAAAGTGAGATAATCGAGTACACACATATATATAACGAGACAAAGCCATTCAACGCGTTCGATGAGAATCCTAAGTTTTTATCTGGCGCGAGACATAAGGTCGAGTACGTACGTAACCCGAGTCTGCACTTGACTGCACTTCGGAAAATCGTACCGTATATACTATATATACAGGCTACATAGGCGGCACATCTCTCCACATAACTCTCCCATCGGTGCGGTACAACGAGAGAAGAGAAGAGCAGAGCAGAGCAGAGCTGAGCTGAGCGCGTGGGAACGCCGCGATAATTTTGCGCTTTGGTTATACCGTCCCACGGGCGACGATAGCTGCTAACAGCCGATTAGGTGCCAGAGTGAGAGAGAGTGAGAGAGAGAGGGACAGAAACCACTCAGCGCCTCTGCAGTGTGTGTGTGTGTGTGTGTGTGTGTGCGAGTCTGCGCGCGCGGGGGCTTTCATCTACTTAAAACATTCAATTTGCGGGCGCGTTGTTAAGCATTTTAGCGCTTGTAAAAACGTCGCGTGATTTAGAGGAGCGAGACGAGCTGGTGCTGCTGCTTCTGCTCTCGACTCGTTACGCATATGTAAATGCTGCACGTGTGTGTGTGTGTGTGTGTCTGTGTCTGTGTGTATGTGTCGCACAATGGAAGTTGAACAATGCAAATATTTGGTCGGCCGGGCACTCGCTTTGACGCGTGCGTTTTTAGTTGAATATTGCCTTTGAAGTATAGTTTGAGTACCTGCAAAAATGTGCAATATTTAATTATTATAATGGTTGAGGCTATATCCCCTTTGACTGAAATACGAAATTAATTAAATTCTAATTTTCAATTAAGCTGTTTTACTTTCAATAATAATTAAAATACCTTTTTGTCTCTCGCTGATGTATTGAAGTGTAATATCCATTTAATCGGTATACTACGTAATATTATTAATTGAATTAACTGATACCTTTGACAAAATTGAGAATATTAAAAGTTTCATAAGTTTGTCTACAGTCACTTTATTTTTCTTTCAATAAATTTAAAGTCTTTATAACTGCACTCGACATTATTACAAGCTACCAACAGCAAACTAAATGTTTCTCTTCCACTTCATAACGCACTATATTAACGCCATAAAACGCACTATTCCTCTGATTAACAAGCGAACCGTAAAACAGGCCGAACGATCAAGCTACTCGCACGACTATACCCTACAAATCCACGCGGCGTTAAAAAGAAATAGAGAGATGGTACACGCGGAAAGCCCGATAAATTGAAAGTTAAACGAATAGCCGGATCGTTTTTGCTCTCTCTCTCTCTCTCTCTCTCTCTCTCTCTCTCTCTCTTGAGCTCTTTCGGCCAGATATACCGAACGATCGTGTTCCACAGGTTGTTCCAGAAAATGCGAGATACCGAGAGCAGACGCCTTGCGACGGGACTCTTTTGGACCTTTATGTACTCGCGTAAATTACGCGGGGTTTTACGAGAATCGAGAGGCCAATAGCGCAGCGGGCGACGTTCACACACGCCACTTCGGCTCGACTTACTTACTAGACCGCAAAGCGTCGTGGCATCTATCTCCGCTGTCTGCTTGTATGTGCTATTACGGTGTACCCGAACGTGTTGTAGGTGTTGTGCTCTGTACTTTTGGTTGAGCGGACGATAAATTCTTTGATTTTTAGACTTTGGGATTTTTCGCCGATCTATAACCATTGTGTGCTCCTTCGCTTTGTATAGAATATATCCTTTAAAAGTAATTCTGTTAAACTATTTTATTTATTGGACAGTAATAAGAAATGAAGTTTTTTCACCTCTAAATATTTATTTAATGTATTTAAATTACTTTCTCAAAACTAAATTTGAATAAATGAAGTAGAAGAATATGTTTGAGCAAACGAGGGGACTAGTACTTGATCGTTCGATATCTCAGTCAGCTGAAATTGATGGATAGGAAGAGGAGCTGATTCCATTTGCGATAGATGCGGATAGATCAATATCTGTCGGATGCATTTATGTAATAGAACCAATTTGGAGTACGGAATGAAGCGAAGGTATAGGATAGTGAGCGAAGCTAAAAGAGTCTGCGTGATTTTGAATTATTGCACTGTACCTATATGAGAAACAACGCAGTCCTGTGGGAATGTTTATATCGATCTCTTCTTTCGCCTTATGACGTAGCTCAAAAGTAAGTTATTGCACAACGTCGAGCTACAGCTTCATAAAATTTTTCATTTTTATCGTGAAAATGGATGAGAGATTGAGACCAGCTACAGGGATCTATTCCGATGAATTTCAAAAGAGAAAGTTGCTCGCCTCAATATAAACAAAGGATCGGCTTTTGAGATTTCGCATGAAAAGCAAAGTTCTCGAGGCGAGCGCATACATAGTATAAATATCCAGATTAAAGCTCGAAATAAAATAGCATTACCGCATTCCGGAGCTCAATCGATCGGGATACCGATAATATACATAATATTTTATCTATATATATATATATCGATTGGCTCGCACCACCTTACGGCAACTGAATTTCCTATCCATTTTTACCGAAAGACCTATATACTTATGTACGTATAGGTGTTGATAGATATCTAACGGGTCTCCTTTTTCCTCCTCTTATCTCACCGACATACATTTCAGCGACTCTATATAGGAACAAAACGAGCCCAAATATTTGCGCGAATCCAGCCGCGCGAGGAAAAGGGAAAATCCTCGACTTCCGGCCGTAAAAGCGTCATCGGCGTCTTTCGCATAAGTCCTATAATTAGCAAAGACGCTTCCTCGTGTGACTCTTCGTCACGCTCGGAACGTCGTAGTCGAATATCCTCTTCGGGCTCCTCCTCGTTCAAGTGCACCGCATCTTCTCCGCGGTGGCAGAGTACGACCGCACAAGCGCGCGAGTAAATTGCGAGAGCCGGCATAGTTCGAGCTGTGTCCTCGCGTGTTCGAGGGCGTACATAGCTGATTAAGTAATTAAAGCCCGAGCTTCTCGCGTGGCGGCATTCGCGGCGAAAATTATGTTAAAGACCGCGCAAGCGAGCCTCGATTCCTCTCTTGCTCTTTATCGCGCGAACGCTGACGAAGCAACTGCTGTTCCCGATCGACAGCCACACGAGTTGCTGATTATGTGCTCGCGTGTACGTGTGTATATGGACTTCTAAAGTTGACGCAACTGTCATTATTTCATTAGCAGTGCGACGATTTGCTTTTATTGAATTGCTCGTGCCCGAGCTCTGGACTTTATTTTAATGTTCAGTTGTAGGTTGTTTTTTTATTTGATTATTTATCGATCGATGGAGGACCTTGGACTTTTTATTTCACGCTCTCTTGAATAATTTCATTAATTAAATAAGCCAGCTGAATAGTTTCATTTAAACTTGAGACTAGATGAAATACGTTTTAATGAAAAAATTTCAACTTCCTTTAATTAATCCTGAAAGGAATTTTAAATTTAATTTCAGAGAGGTTTCTCAGGAAATTGGGACATCGCGCATTAGTCACGAGAAACGTTACATTTATAAATGAAATGAAATATTTTGATGATCAGGAAAATTAAAATATAAAATAACTCAATATATTTTATCAAACGTTGAAAATAAAAACCAGCTTCTCCATCATGACTGCGACAACAAAACGCATCAGAAAAAGTGGAAAGCTCGCAATAAATTAGATATAAAGCGAGGATATCGGTTCTCTCGTTTGTCACGGCGACAAACACACAATTTCCCTCGGCAGAGCCTAAAGAAAGTGTGCAGCGGCAGCGACATCCTCAATTAATATTACGCAACGTGCCATTCGCTCCCAGGAGGTCGCGCGCACATACATATATACAGCAAGAAGCGAGAAAAACGAACAACATTGATATACGAAGAAGAAAGGAGAAAGAAGCAGCACCAGCAGCGGGGCGAGCGAAACGTGCGCACAAAAAGTATAAAGCTCGCACAAAAGCTCGCATCTCTCGTCGTTCTAGTCGACGAGCATAAAAAGATTTCTCCTCTCTCTCTCTCTCTCTCTCTCTCTCTCTCTCTTTTCCTCTCGTTTATCTCAATGTTCCGCTCATTAAAATTCATTCTCTTCTCGGCTGTACTACACACGTATGTAAAGCACGCGAACGAGGAGGGTAAAATGGCAGAGGCTTTTCATGGTAATGGCCGCAGCGCGAGTATAGCGAGAGTATAGCCGCAGTAGACTAACGGCCCTCTAATTAAAGCCGATCGTGAATTATCGACACTCTATAACACGCGTCCGAGGCTGTGTAACCGCCTGTCCGCGGCTGCCGATGTTTCGTCTCTCTTATATATATTCTCTCCGCGCGCATGTATGTGTGCCTCGTGCTCAGCGCAACTGTAAAACAAGCACACCTGCGTTTTACTCTCTGCGCCTGTATATATACGCTTCGCTGGACAAAAGTACGGCCTCGCACGTGCGCGCGATCCAACGAACTCCGCGCTGTTTTTTTTTGCTCGCGCGCGGATTTTCGACGTGAGATAGCGGTAAAAACAGCGCGAAAATATCGTTGTATATGTATTGTAGTGCTAAATAAATATACATGTATAAATCTGCGATTCTAAGTGAATTCTTTTCATATCGCTAATTAAGTGCTGAATTAATATATATAAAATAAAAAGTAAGTAGCGCGTATAGAGGCCAGCGAAGTCAGCGTTAAAAACGACAAAGTGTATCGCGAGCAGGGCTCGCTTCGCCGGCAATTAAACGAAGCCACTTTAATGCGCTGCAGAAGCAGCAGCAGCAGCTCGTTCGGTGGAAGAGCGCGGTATGAAATTACATAGGCACGTAATATTATGCCCACTTTTACTTTTATCGCCCGGCTTTAGTTAAAAAGACTGCTGAACACCGTCTTTTTTCTTTCTCTTTTCTTTTTTTTTTTTTTATTAATTTAACGTTCGCGGTAGCAGTGTCGAGTGTCTTCCAACCGGCTTTTCTCGCGTATACATATTCTTGGATTTTGAACGAAAATTTGCTTAATGTCCTGCAGCCGTATTATCGTGTTTTACAATCATCTTCCAGCCGTAGATTTTTTATTCCTACTCCTTTTCTTTTCTCTTTAGTTTCAAGGATTTCCTTTTACTCGTGAATTAAGCCCGGCCTCGATTAATTTTCTGTTAATCCCAACTCCGACGTTTATTAATCAGCGCGCGAGCCGCTGCACGGCTTCAATCCATTATTACGAAATCATTTCGTTTGGATTCCGATTTTACAATATCCCGTCAATAATGCCAAAGTATATGTTCTCGCTTATACCTCCAGCGCAATGTTTGCAATTAGCTCGCCATGACCGTAGCTCACAAATTATTACTCCGCCTATTAGAAAATCACCAGCTATGTAGCTGTCGGATAATAAAAAGAAAAAAAAAAGGAAACAACATCGTCACTACAAAGATTTTCCAATCTATGCAGGAGCACCTAAACGGTACTGTAATACGTTCATTCGCGTAGAGCGGTCGCGCGTTGTAAACTCGCCTTAACTTGGGATGTGGAGGAAGGGACAGAGAGAAAGAGAGAGAGAGAAAGAAAGAAAGAGGTATATAGCAGCTCGTCCGGGTGACTTTATGCAGTCATTGACATCACGGGCGACGAGCCAACCGAGAGAGCCTCCGTTTCCCTTCCCTTTACCCAGAGATACTCACTCTCCCAGCTAAGTGTAAATGCAAATACAAGCGCGAAATTCCCTATATAGGCGAGTGCGACAGAAAGACAGAGGAGAGAGAGACTTGCTGCACGCGCCCGCGACTTCGACTCCCTGGCGCCTCGCCCGACACTAGCTCTGTACATATCTGCACGCGCACACTGCCCCCCCCCTCCGCCTCTTCCACTCGATACACCGCGAAATATGACCACTCAGGTTGAGGTGTATATAAGTATACTCGTTCTACCTTGGTACTGGTTGACTAAGAAAATGACGTTTCGGTGTTTATATATACTAACTGCAGACTTTCGAACTTGATTTTCGTGCGGCTATTTTTGTGCCGCTCTCAACACTGTATTTCCCATGTCTTTGTTAAAAGTCAATGGCAAAGAAAGAAGTATATATATATCGTGTAACGGTAATCGGTTTTTTGGTAGTCGAGTCTGTAATGAAGCATAAATAAGAAACGTTTAATTTTTCTTGTTCTCGCCGCAACTGCTCGCCTCTAATTCTTTACCAAGCGTTTATTTTTATACTCTGTAATTTGAACATGTTCAACGACGACGAGGAGTTATTGGCATTTCGAGCGCAAGAACGTTTTTCGCCGCGCTTCTTTTGTCCCGACTTTTCAAATTGAGCGATTCGCTGTGTTCATCGGGTTGTATACTTCCTGCACTGAATCGAACTCTTCTAGCTGATGGCAATGAAAGTTATATCGCCAAGTATACGAGAGATTTATCGAAGAAAACACATAAAGCTCGCGGGTAATTGACATGTAATAGACATTACTTAACTTGAGATTTAACTTCGATATTGAACGGGGAAGGCCAACTTGTTTTAATAAATATACGATTCGCAACGGCAACTGCAGAAAAATAACAAGAACATTAACTACAAATTTAAAAGAAATAAAACATTGTTTTTCATAGTGTATTTATTATATAAAGCATTGGCAATAAATCTGAAGTGTTTTATATACTTTTATCTGAAATTAAAAACGACGCGTGGAAAATAAATCTTCGGCGTATATCAGTAAGAAATTATGATGGATTTTATCTCTGTTCCGAGAAAGATCGATCTAAAGCGCAGGAAGAATTAATATTTACAACGAGCGTTTGCAATTGAAAGCCACCAGGGCTCTGAGCCAGTGGCTCGGATCGGCCAATTAAACCTAATATAATAGTATTTTTTGAATCGCAAATACTGTGCATGCTTTCTAATTCGCGGTGTAAAGCCATGTAAAGCCACAGTCCAGTCAATTAAATACAAATAGATATATATGTGAATTATTCAAGGAAACAAGAATATCGCTACCAGATAGATCTCGCGAACAAAAATTAGATACTCTCTGAGCATATCCTTGCCTGCGTACACACGATCCTTTCGAAACGCAAATCACCAGCAAATTTACAAACAAATTATACCGATCCGTAGAAATCGGCAGTGATAATTACTTAAAGAGAGAGAGAGAGAGAGAGAGAGAGACAGACAGAGAAAAAAAGAATAGCTATACTTGCCGGAAGAGCTGTGATACTGAACTTGCTCTCGTGGGAAACAGCCATGTGCGCTCGGTCCGATGCGCACGCACGTATACCCAGGAGTCGTCGTTCGTTTTAAAAAAGCAGGACGAATATATGTATATAGTATCGTTCGAGAGTAGTGAGCATAATACACGTGATCGGCTGCAAATTGCGCTGTAGGTATTATATAGAGGGAGAATCGCGTGTCAGGGGGGGAAGAGGAAATTGCGTCGGGAGCCTGAGCACAGAGAGATCGATACGGCTGATTAGCGGAACGTGTCGATCGGCAGCCGCGGATCATCTTCGCTTGCTCGCTCGCGCGCGCTTATAGAGTCGATCTATCTGATAGATAGATATATATATAGGTACATTAGCGAGTGTATCGCTGCCGATCGGATGGCTCGCGACATTACGGCGAGAGGCGAACGTAGGGGGAAAGGGTTAACGAACCTTTGGGGGCCAGTCGCCTGCCGAGCGACGATTACAATAACAGTCGCGCGCTCGCTCTGCCCGTGAGAATCGCGTGGCTTCTTCTTCGGCTCGGCTCTCTGCTATACATTGTTCGCTTTTTGCTTTTTTTTCGAGCTGCTCCAGTATTTTTTATGAGCATTTCCTCTGTTGTCGCTGGTCTTGTTTCCTTTTTTCTTTTTTTGGGACGATGAAACGGTCGATTGCGCGAATAACCGAGGCAGCAGTGCTGATGATATGTAAAGTTATTGTCATTGATCGTATCGTTGCGGTGACTTTGAGAAGTACAGAAATCAAGAGGATGCTTTGAAAGAAATTAAATTTCAAATTGTAAATGTTAATTTAATGTTTCTTTTTTTATGTTTGAATAGCTTTTTCAAACATAAAAAAACCAATAAGTAAACAACGAATACTTTTTATTTGCATAGCAAAAAATAAATATTACATAAAACGAATATAACGAAGATTGAAGAAGAATAAGTGTTTTTTAAAGTGCCTGGAAACGATATAGACCAATGAAAATCAATTCTCTCCGCATAATAAAAATCTTTCCTCGATACGATTAAAATTTCACTATTCTTCGAGTATATCTGGCCGCACAGTCATAAATCTCAATGCAAATGACCGATGGAAAAGGATTTTTCAAGCTGCTGCGGTGCTCGAGTTGAAAAATATGCAGTAGCCAACAGTACCAGGCCAATATATAAACGCGCGCTTTAACCGATAGTCACAAGAACGATGACTCTCGCGCTGCGCTACTCTTCAATCAATATTACTGTTACTTTCATTGCTCGCGCGAGCTGCAAGCATTCAAATTATTCCTTATGTGTATACACGCCGCTGCTGCAGCAAAAACAGCCTGACAGCTCACATGCACTTTTTTTCCTCCACGCGCGCCATTGGCCAATCTCCTCAATTTTCCTCGCACAATCTCGGCCTCTATACTTATACTAAGTATTGCGCAAGTCACTGGCAAATAACATCGTTTTGTCACGCGCTCGCACGGTAAATATCGATATACAGCCAACAGAAAATTAGCCTATATATCGATTGTATATATATATCGATGGTCGAAAAACAAAAGACGCGCGCACTTCCGTCGAATCTTTATCAGCGTTCGGCAAAAATCCTCCCGGTCGTAAATCATCGCGCGGGCGTGTGCAGTAAACCATCGCGCCTCGGCGAAGACGCGCGATAAAAACTTATCAACGTAATTTATGCGTCTACCTGACGTGTCGGTGGGGGAGAAAACAGAGGAGGTAGGAGAGCCGCGCGAAGCGCCGAAATATAAAAGCTAAATAATGGTCGTAAAAGCCCGACGAACGCCTCGCGCTTCTAATTGCCGATTCGCGGCTTTACGATTTTCGCACTTATCTTCCTCGCTGCTTCTTCTTCTTCTGCTTTATCTCTCTCCCTCCTTTGTCTCGTCATGCATTTTCCATCCTTCCACGACTAAAAAAACTGCGCGCACACACACACAGTATCTCTCTCTCTCTCTCTCTTTCTCTTAGTCGTGGTTTTGTAATTTACACCGGTGTACGCGGATCGAGCCTCGAGTGACGCGCTTAGTCAGCAACAGCAGCAGAGCCAGTCACACAGCTCCTATATAGGCTTTTTCGGTGTGCGTGTGCACATTAACGACACGCACGATTGCAGCTCTGTCTGTGTGTATTATACACTCTTATTCGTGTTTATATATAGTAGTTGGTGAGCGTGCGCGCGAGTTTACTTTACACAGTCACGGGGAGCGATGTGGTAGCGACGGTAGTAGTATAGAGGAAAGCGGCGACGACTGCGGCGGTGACGGCGGCTCGGGCGAGGACGGCGGTGGCGGCGGCGGCTGCCGGCCACTTAGGCTATATGGTCTTTATACGTCCTTAGTCGAGCGCTGCCGCACTCGAAGCGCGCATCGGGTTCAAAAACTCTCTCCCTCCCTTTCTACTACTACTACTGCTTACCGCTGTTGCTACTCGCCTGTCGTACTGCAACGGCGGCGGCCTGATTGAAAATAATCGGCCCTTTAAATTATTTATCCCCGGTCTCGGTTTTTTTTTCTTTGCTCGCTCTCCGTCCGTGTCTCTCTCCGACTGTATTGGCCCGGCTTGGACACACACGCCTTACAATCGAGTTTCACTGACACCGTGTATAGTTGGGTTATACAGCAGTGTTTGTAAAGTTCGTTTAGTCGTCGAGGATGTCAAGTGGGTAATTTTGCTTGTCCCAGTGCACTGCTGCGAAAGCGAAAGCGTCTGTGCTGAGAAAAACGCGACGTTCCGATGATAAATGCAGAAATGTAATCTTTGGTGAATGTGCGAGTGCGCGAGTGTGCGGAAAAGTCTGTGTTTTTGTCCAAGTAAAAGTGTTATTTTGGTGATTGTGGTTGGTGCGAATTTGTCGGAGGAATCAGATGTGATTGTCTGAGTAGGTTCGGTAAACGATAATGATGACGTGCTGAACTATCCCGCTGTTGTTCAATAATCGACAGCTGTTTAAACGAAGATCAAGTACGACGATTAACGATGACAATCAGGCCAAATATGTTTGGAGACTTTGGCAGTTGCAATAGTATACTCAGTTATTTCACTGTTCAAGGTATACTTTGACAAACAATATTCGATGCACGGTGTTAATATATCTTTGAATTTTCATGGTTATTTCAGCAAAACAGTCTTTAAAATTTCTAGGACACAGCAAATTACATGCTTCACTTGAGGCATAGAATAATTATGATTAAACAATCAAAAAAATAATTACTATATTAAGTCATACAGATATTTTGATAATGGAGTCCTAAAAAATTTTAATATTTTTCTCGGTGTTTATCTTGTAATCAAAAGGTTGTAAATATAAAGATTGCTTTAGCCTTTTTATGGTATTATTCGACCTTTAAAAATTTCTTGACGCTTAACGAGATTTAGAATAAAAGTATTTTTAAACACATATATAAAAAAATGTAAGAAACCTTATGGAAACACTAAACAGATTACTTTAAAAAAGAACCAGACAGTATTACGATATACTAACAAGGTATTCTTAGATTAATCAAATACTAAAGCCTATAAAGTACAAAGTCAAATTTATAAAAGATAAGACGGCTATCTAAAAAATGTCTCATACAAATGAATCATTTATGTAAGCATTATACATTTTAATTTCCCCGCAATAATACTCGACATTCTACAATAGTCAAAAAGTACTTTTTTAATCGAACGAGAAGCTCATCGCAGCTCTCGATAAGTGTATAGAATCCTGAAAAGCAACAATCTAAACAATAAAGCGTATACAAAAGCAAGCACCGAGTCTAATAAAAATTTCAAATTCGTCGCCCATTGTCCGCACACTCAAGCCTGCTGTCATTTACACCGGCGCATCTCCGTGGACTTGTACTCTATTGTGCAGTGTCGCGATGCTCATCGTTTTTCAGCTAAAGCCTAACTCGCGCGTGTGTCCAATGAAAAGAATAAACAAATAAAAAAAGAACCCTATTGCGGACGATTATTAATTACCTGCGACTGGTCATTCATCGGACGTATAATACTCATTCTCGTCACGCGTCCAGCACCGCATCTTCTCTCGTTTTGTGGAGTTTTTGAAAAGGTGTCGTAGTCGCGCACGTGCCGTCATTTTCGAGGCTCGCAACGCGCAACGACATTTTCCGTGCCGCTGGCCAGGAATACAAAGTTTTCGAGAATAAGATTCCTCGTGCATGCTGGCGGAGGAGAGATAAAGCGAAAGAGAGAGAGAGATACTTCCGCGTCGCGAGTCGCAGTTGTCCTGCGGATCTTGCCGAGGCTTTTTGGAACGACTCCAGAGACCTTTCTGCCTCTCTCTCTCTCTCCTCGTCTAACGGTAAAGGTCGCTCACTCGTAATTACAACAGTTATGCTTTATTCCGCAAAAGGACTTTGTGCTTTATTATTCGCCAGGCGAATCGCTGCAAAATGGGCTATCCTCTCTCTCTCTCTCGTGTGCCTCACACAAATTTATGTATGCTTTTAAAGATCGCGGCCATTGAGGGGAAAAAAAGTTCAAGGATGCAGGCTTTTGTCTCGTTGACCGTATTATATACACACACACGAATCTTTTCCTTGAATCTCGAAAACGTGGTGTTTACACTTTGTGCATTTCCGCGAATGTAAAATTTTTTCAAAAGCCCTACATGGAGTCGACAGTATTAAGCTCCACAATGAATTCTCATAAAAAAAATCAACTCGCCGTACCCATGAACGCTCATTAATTATAATTCGCGTCGCGGTGCCGAAGCAGCTCACAAAGGGAAATCGTCGGAGTAAAAGCTCGTTATATCCGACTCTCCGTTAAACAGTTTAAATCTAAACATTGACCATCCCGCCGTTAAAGTCCCCGATGCAACCCAGACGCGCACACTGGACAACAACCCAAAAGCAAACACACCAACACACACATAAACAGCGAACAATTACCGAGCTGCGCGAGAATGCCGAGCTCACGGGTAAATAAAGTTGAACGCATCGGGCAGCGAGGCGAGTTGCGCGATCGCTTCTGCAACGGTGGCGGCAGCGGCAAACTCTCGCACCGTGGCGCGCGCGCGACCAGTGTCGTCGTCGCTTTTGGCGACAGGAAATGCGAGGTCAGCGAGTTTGGAAACTCGATTCCCGAGGACGACAATCGCGCGCGACGTATACATATATACACCGCCGAGCTTTCTTCTCTTTCCTCCGCCTCCTTTACTTCTTCTTCATAGCCGCCGCCGCCGCCGCCGTACAGTTCGCGCAAAAAAGCATCGCGCGTATATATAATACTGCACCGGAGTTAGTGTGTATCTGCACCGCGATGGGTTGTAGTAGTGTAGGTGCTGCACCGTCATAGTTGCAGCTCCGCTGCTGGAAATAACATCTCTCGCGCTCGAGCGCTCGGCTCTTCTGTAGATATACATATAGCCGTAGAAACTCGGCGCTGCAGCGTGAAAGCAATTTTATAACGAATTTCGAGTCATTCGCTTTATTGTGTGTATATACGTGTGCGAGATCGAATGCAAATGCCGCTTTATGAGCGCGTTCGCGTCTCTCTCTCTCTCTCGTGAATACAGCAGCAACGCAGCGTCGAATTTCGCTGCGCATGGCAAACAAATTTTGCACCAAAAGGCTTCGTTCGCGCCCGAGTGCGTTTTTTGACAAATTAGTTTATCCGATATAGGGGAGAATATTATATATTCGCAACAAAGCGAACAAAGTTTATGTAATATTCGAGGTGCGTATAATTATGCAACTACATAAATTCAATGGAAACGTAAATATCTTCACGTTATGTAAAGTGGACAGTGCAACGGCGCCCCAACTGCGACCGAAACAGCAAACGAAAGGAAAGTCGAAGAAAAATCAGTAAATAATAAAGATAGAATTAATTTACTCTTCTGTTAATGATCGCGCAAACACTATAATTACCGCGGCCAAGCGCCACTAAGTAGAAGAGCTGCAGAGGCAGCGCCAGCAGCAGCGGCATTATAAGATCTGAATAATCTATAAACCTATGCAAACGTTCGCGCGTTCGCGGCGTATAACAAAAAAAAGAGGCTAGGCTTAAGTACGATCATCCCCGATGAAGAAGCGCGGATATTTATATAAAAGTCGCGGCGTTTCTTATCGCGACTCGAGCCTGTGTGCGTGGCCTTAGCACCATCAGCTCTCAAAGACAAGGCTCTGGCACGAAGAAAAGTACACTCATTTCCGGCATCGAAGGGGAAAGTCATTCCACAGCCCGATCTCCGCGTGCAATTAAGCGAGAAAAGCGATTGGCGCGAGAGAGGATCGGACCCGCTGCTCCGTCATTAGTTTTTGGGGCGAATTTCCACCGCCGTCGTTCTCGCCCGCGCGCTTTTGCGCTCTCGTTATATACGTCCGACTAAGTCGAGAGAGTCGCGCGCCGTGCCGACCGAGGATCATTCCAGCGAGTTATCTCGCATTCCATCCGAACCTCGTCACCGCCGCGTGTTCTCGTTTCGCCAGACTCGGCGCTCTCCGCGTGCACAGTCTTTGCGAGAGAGCCCGGAAAATGCGATTTCGACGACTAGACTACGTTTCCCCCCCTACCCAAGCCGCCTTTTATCTCTCCTGGGAAATTAATAATTTCGGGCTTGAATATAACGACCCCCTCCCATCCCGCTCTTTGGCTCTCGTCCTTCGCTTTCTCTGTGAGTGGCGCAGCCGTTAGGGCCAGGGCTCTCGATTTAATCTGTACGATTAAGTTTTCGAAAGGGAGTTTAATGGCCGTATATATACACGGCGACTTTTTGCGCTTTGCGTCCTCTCTCCGTTCGCGACTGCGAAATTTCTTGCTGCGAGAGTTGGAATCCTTTTCTTTTGCCGTAGTACGCTCAATTTTCACTTTGCTAAAAATTTCTAAGCGTAATGCTGAGAAATTGCTTTCGGTACTTGTATAGGAATAAGCAAAATCATCTTTACCATAAACTGACGACTTCATCTGTGAGTATTGAAATCTCTCCGGGTGGGGAGATCATTTCGCTTTTGCGAGAAACGGAAATTACGTTTTGAGTGATTTGCGAGAGAATTGGTATTTAATTACTCCTTTTTGTTTGTCAACAAAAAAGGATACTAATTCGGAGTGAACGATTGAAAATCTGTGGTTTCTTTTTGCTTTATCGTGGGTAGACGCTATTAATATTTTTAAGTGATGCCTCGAGAAATACTTAATGACTTAAATACTTTGGCTAAATACTGCCGATAGAACGGAAAATATCTGAGTAATACTTTAATGGGACTTGAAAACTGTACACTTTCATCTGGCAGCGCAATTATAACGTAACTCTTTTAACGCTCTAACGAGCATTTTGCCTACACAATGGAATTACGGCAACCCTTTCCTACCGAAGATGGACGCTATGGATTTTTTGTTAAAGATTTCGTGACCGTTTCGTGGAATAATAAACCTTAACTTTTAATTAAAACGGATTTTTAAGAGGCGCTTAATTCTTCGAAATATATATTTTACTGTTAATGTTAATTTTATCACAGTCAATTTTATACAATATTGGAATAAAAATTGTAATGGCGCAATCACGAAAAGAAAAAAAAAACATAATGTTTGAGTTTCTTGAAATTGTTATATTAGAGTAAACAACCGTACAGCTGTAAAACTAAAATGTACGACTAAAAAAGCTTGAAATTGATAAATAAATGAATCATTATGTAAAATCATTATAAAACGTAACCTTTTATGGACTTGTCCGCAACCGCTTAAATTTTCGTTCATTTCACAACAACGAAAGCAGAATATTAAGTACTTACAGTACAAACATTATAACACGCATTTCTTTTATTTGAAAATCACAAAGACATTTTCAACAACTGTTGCTGCACATGTGTACAATGTGACAAATCTACAACAGTTTAGGATTTTGAGAATTCAATTAGGAAGCTAATGTAAAGTATGCGTGTATAATTTATTACGCCTTAAGAAAGTTCAGTGAAAAACCGCAATTAAATTCGTATACGTAGCCAGGTTACGGTACTTATCTTCTTAATCCAATTATCTTTGGCACGATGATGTTAACATGCAATTGCTCGCCCGCCAATATACATAGGGAAGCAACGAGTCTCGCGTGCACGAGCTGCGTCTTCGAGTTAATAAAATCCCGGCGGCAAGCGAAACTCTCGCATTAGACGATAATATTCCGCTTTGACTCAATGTCAAAAATATCCAGGGAATTATAATCGTCCGATTTTCCTAATACACTGATGCGAAAATCGTCCCGCTTTCATCGTTGAAAAAACACCAGACGACGAAGATCGCGCGATGACGTAGGTACGGACGGCAATTTTCTTAGCTCGGAGCCTTTTAAAATTCGCTATTAGGTAGTTTATCTTACTTTACTGGCCACTTTATAGGGACTTCGCGTGCGCGGAATACAAGACTTCCTTTATCCGATAATGCAATGTTAATATATATTTTCATCGTAGCAGAAAGGATAAGATTCATTTTCATCGAGCACGATTTTATTCAACGTTCTGCTGGAACTTGAAATCGCGGTGTAAACAATTAATTATCATTAATAACGCGTGAATTGTAGGTACAACCTAAAAACCGAACTTAAATTTCATCGCGGAAAACACCAATATCCTCGCACCGTCTATAAAGTATACGTATATATAAGAAAGAGAGAGAGAGTCAACCGGCGCGATTCCAATTTAATTACCGGCTCGCGTTTCCGAAGGCACATCCCCCGCGCTTGCTCGCAGAGCCCATAGGCCGCAAATCGAAATATCGGAAATCAGCCGCGGATGCAATATACCTCACCTATTCCTGCCGTGATCGCGCGGCTAATTTCCTTGATTATCCCTCCGCGGTGGGTAGCTCGCGCCTCCTCTGCGCGCGGTGCGTGGTTTCACAGCTATATTACACACCAGGATAGCGTGAGTCGCTGGTATTATTTACGACAGACTGACCCTCCTCACATTATACCACGTACACCTTTTTAATCCGAGAGAGGGTGCAAACTTCCCTTGCCACCACGCACTCCTTTTTTTTCTCTTGACCCCCTTTATCTCCCGCTCACTATGTCATGGCTATTTTTACTATCTTTTGCTCGTATAGCTCTGCCGACGCCAGCGCGCTTTGCTTCTTTATTCATGCGCGATGAGATGTGCACTCGGGGATGTATATTTAAAATGGGTGATATGCAAATAGGACATTCTGCAAATTTATTGTTTACAAGTACTTTTGGACTTCTACTTTTAACCCGGTGTACATTATTAAAACGGTTATTAATTGGTAACAAAGGTTGATAGATAATTAGTAATTCTACTTTCCAGGCGCTTTGGTAAACGAATAACTGCTATACTATGACTAACAGCCCAGCCATCCTGCCCGTGCAGTATACGCAATTCATTAAGCATTCCATTAATTTGCCATTATCGCTCTTTGTCCTTCGCCCGAACCTTTTTCTCATTATCCTCGCGGAGCTATACAGACTATACTGCACCCCAGCAGCAGTGCGTATTTACTTTCACTTCCTTCCGAAACTCCGCAGCCCCTCCTGCTCATCATCTGCTATTGCTTCAGCGCGTATACAAGTACGTCTGTCTGCGAAGCCAACGGTCGATAGGACGCATTATTCCTTTTTTCTTTTGCCCGATCCACTCTCTCTTTCTTTCTCTCGTTTTTTTGCGTACGGCGGCGTCTATATCGGTAAAATCGATTTGGACGCGCGCTGCCGCCGCCGTTACTGGCGCCGAGGCTTGATTGCAGTTAACGCGAGCGCGAAAGGGACTAGCTGCGAGTAATTAAATTATGTAAAGCTCGGCCGAACGAGCAGCACAGCTTTAGCCAGTGTCGAGGTCCGAGCTACGAGACGAGACGAGTTGTTCGCGCGCTCGAGTGGCTTTTGGTGTGTGTGTGTGCGAGCTTGTAAAGAGAGGAAGACAGAGAGAGGGAGAGAGTAAATACATTGGGTGGCTTTATAATGTAGCGGCGTTGAAGCTGCGGGGCTTTCTCTCTCGATGTGTGTGTCCTATCGCGTGCTTGCGTAATACTTCGATGAAAGCGTCTTTTGAGGTAACTTTTGGGAGGCGAGTGTATATATATAGAGCTTCGTTTTTACAAGGGCTTCGTAGTGTCAGTCCTCTCGTTTTTATACATTTACTTTTTATCCGTTGGGAAAATTCGATTTATTCTTTGTTTGGTTTTCGATTGCATGAGGAGATAGACAACTGGATGAAAACTTGCTTTACTTTCTTTTTATTTCATCACCTATTAGAGTTCAATATCTGACTACACAAGCCAAGTATTACATGTTAACGTATATTCGAAAAGTTCAAGATTTTCATATGTAATATTATTATGCTACGAGCAAGCAAACAGCGTCGATAAAGCATTTATTTTTAAACTAATTTTATGCGCATTATGTTTTGATAAGTATTTCTCGGTATTGGGAAAACTCATTACCTGTTTGCACAACACAAAGTAACTGATACGTTATAAACGTAGGCGCTTATATAGCTGAAAAATGATAATTTTACATAAAAACGTGATTTGTATGTAAAATATATATATGAATTTGAGCAGAATCGAATGAATCTGCTATAGGCAGACGTATCCAGACGCACTTTTTAATAAAACACGCCAGACGAAATTAACAAAAAAATTGGTTATTCGCTCGTTGCAGGTCCCTCTGCTGGTACGATCGGTGTCCGAAGAACTTCAAACGCCCTCGTCAAATTGTCACCTTTGACACGCAATTTTCGACTATCTGTCATTTCGATCCGTCCGAAATTAAATGCGGTTCTTCTTTTATTGCCGCGTCACGTGTGGAGTGTGCACCTCTTGATTAGACTTTGCGCATTGAAATATTTTTTTTTGGATAGCTCGCTCTTCGCCCTTTTATTCCCAAATTAATGCGTTATACTCCCAAAGCTCTTTCCGTTAAATCTATATGTTTTCAATAGAAAATTTATACAATTTCAATTTTAAAAATGAATATTTAGGGAACGCAAACTTATGAAAACTCTTGTTTATCGTTACAGATTCACAAGATGTCGATCTGGACGCGATCCTCGGCGAGCTCTGCGCCCTGGAGCAGAGGTGCGAAAACGACATCGCGGCTACACCCAGTTCCGATAATCAGAGACAAAACAGACCAACGAATGGAAGGATCACATCGGGCGAGAATACAGACATCGTCAACAAAGAAGGTATAATATACACCTACTTGTAGCTCCTGCAGAAGTTCTTTTTATAAATATTCTACAATATATTTCAACCGCGATATTCAACATCACTTTGTATACTGTACAAAGACGGCGACATTTAATAGTGCAACATTTTGGTCTTCATTCGCAGGAATGCGCACAGAGAGTCCGGACAACGATAGTGCCTTCTCCGACACGGTGTCGATGCTGTCGAGCGAAAGTTCGGCGAGCAGCAGCGGCTCCGGCCACAAGCCACCCCAGACCGCTATTCACACAGCCCCGCAGCAGCAGCCCCACCAACTCATGGGTGTGTATATTTGCCTTCGCCATCCTTCCTCCCCCGGCGGTGACATTCGCGATAAGCCACGTCTCTCGCCTATAGTTCGTTCCACTGTGAACACGCGCCAGCTCGCTTTTATTGTCTTCGTTAAAAACGCCCATTACGAGGCGCGATTCTTTTTGCTCTCGCGCTGATGATGGTGGAAAAAGTTGGAGTTTCTTTGGTTGTTCTTGCTGATCGTATTAAATGCGCTTGATTAAATAGTGAATTAATATCGATTACGATTGGATAATTGGTTCCGTTGGTTAATTACAGTTTTGATCGATTGATGCATTGATAAAGTTAATTGATAATAAATACCATGATTCGATCACGAGGATGAAGCCATACGCTGTCAATGTAATTGAACAATGTGATTTGACTATTAATTTCGAAATGCAGATGCTGCGAGTCGCGCGAAAGCGGAGAAGATACGGCTTGCACTGGAGAAGATGCGGGAGGCCAGTGTTCAAAAGCTCTTCATTAAGGTGTTCACCCTCGACGGTAGCGGCAAGAGCCTCCTCGTCGACGAGAACATGAGCGTAGCTCACGTATGCAGATTGCTCGCCGATAAGAATCACGTGCCGATGGATCCGAAATGGGCCGTTGTCGAGCATCTGCCCGACCTATTTATGGGTAAGACACTCCTTTCTTAGCTTTCCGAGACTTTATGCATTTTCAGAGTGTATAATAGAGCCAGTCGAAAGAAATTCATTTCAAGTTAATCAATCACGTTCAAAGTCATTTGGTTTTATAATTTTACCTTGCTGAATCGTGTAAAATTCATTGGAACATCGTCTCACCTTTTTTTTCCACCCAACAGAGAGAGTATACGAGGATCACGAGCTGCTGGTGGAAAATCTCTTGCTCTGGACTCGCGACTCGAAAAACAAATTGCTCTTCGTGGAGAGGCCTGATAAGACACAACTGTTTTTTACACCCGAGAGGTTTTTCTTGGGTCCATCAGATCGCGGCAGCGGAGAGTACGACGATCACTCACGGAACATTCTGCTCGAGGAGTTTTTCTCGAGCAGCAACGCTGGCGTCCCAGAGGTACTGCTTTATTCAGCTGCTCATTCAATATTTATATTGTTTCCGTTGAACCGTTCAAGTTTTGTATATTCTTTGAGAAAAGAAAGATGACATTTTTTTAATGATAAGCAATTGACATTGTATATAATTGATATTATATATTTACATTATTATTAATATTATAGTTAATATTATATATATAATAAGATATATAATTAATATTTGGAATTATTATCATATTAAGAAATTTCATTTCTATCAATGAGTTTAAAAATCAAAGCTAAATCTTTGTGTTTTGACAAATTCGGTTTCCAAAACGTAGGGTTAAAAAAGGCGTAGAATATCTTTGTAACTGTCATCTAATAATAACGCTACTCGTTTACAGGTGGAAGGCCCTCTATACCTAAAGTCGGACAGTAAAAAGGGCTGGAAGCGCTACCACTTCATCCTGCGCGCCTCCGGCCTGTACTATTGGCCAAAGGAAAAGGCACGCACGGCACGCGACCTCGTCTGTCTGGCGACGTTCGACGTGAACCAGGTCTACTACGGCATCGGCTGGAAGAAGAAGTACAAGGCGCCAACCGACTACTGCTTCGCCATCAAACATCCACGCTTGCAGCAAGCCAAATCCACCAAGTACATCAAATTCCTGTGCGCCGAGGACAACGGAGCTCTCGAGCGCTGGTTAGTCGGAATCCGCGTGGCCAAATACGGCGTCAAGATAATGGAGAACTACAGGACACTGGTGGACGAGCTAGCCCAGGAGGATCTCGATCTGTTGGCCCACGCTAGATCCTGCTCGGTCAGCTCGATCGCCACGACCCCGGCCATACAGACCCAATACAATACGGCCAACGACAATGTCAGACAGTTCAACGAGTGCACGAGGCACAATGGCGAGATGCAGCCCACCCTTACGAGTAGCGCCAATGCCAACAATAGGCATTACGAGTCTGCCGTACAGAGACAGAGCTACAATAGCGCGGACCAGCGGCAGAGCTACAACAGCGATGGAAGATTGAGCCGGGCCAGTAGCTCCAGCTCCAGTGGATGCCTATCCGATGGTGCTCCCAGTAGTTGCGAGGTAAGTTTCCACAAATTCCTCCTTGTCGATCAGAGAGGGAAGTCTTCGTTTGTCTGTAAGGGTAGATTATACCGAAACTGGTAAACTTGCAGGTGGCTTTTGAATGCGGAGAATTTCCCACGGGCACCATCAAGAGGAAGCCGTCCATGAATCCAAAACTTCCCCTGACCTCGATCACGCGCCAATTGAAGGAAGTCGGCGAGACGGTGCGAGACGAGCCGGACTGTCCGTCGCCCACGAGCTCGGGTTCCGGTACACTGACACGCCGACACAGTCGCAGGAGAAGCGGTACGGATTCAGACGGTTCTGGTACCCTCAAGAGACACCATAGATCCGGGAATGCCACACCGGTTAGCCCAGTACCCCCTGGTACCCCAGTTAGAGAGCGCGCCAGTCCAATGAATTATAATCGTACAGAGAGCCAAGAACTGAAATCACCGACTAGTCCGATACAGCCTTGCATGGTTAGTTGCTTGACTTAAGTATATAGTGTGTATATGAATAGTGATTAGATTGCGAGTTGAATCGTTTATACTTGCGACGAGTTTGAATGGTAATCACGAGTATGGTATACCTGTTTCCTTAGATGACATCTGTATACTTGTCGTTAGTTTAGTTTGTGTCTGTCTGTGTTATGAATCTGTACAAAGAAACACATAGATGTAAATTGCAACGTAGCAATTTAATTTTACGTGTACAGTAGGTAGGTATAGCGAATGTCTTCATAGAAAATTTGTACGCTAAACGTTTAATTGTTGAATCATATATAGTGTATACATTACCTTTACGTATGTGTGCAGTTTGCTAAAAGTTCATTTTCCCTTTGCAGATGGACTCGATAACCTCTCTGCCGCCGCCACCGCCATCGCCGTCGCGCCTCAATGAAGAGATCGAGTCGGACGGCGAGCCACTGCCGCCGCCACCACCCGAGATGTTCAGATCGAATCTCTCCCTCGACTCGCTTCCACCGCCACCAGCTCCGGGCGAACTACCGATCTGCCATTCGCCCGATCTCAGCGGCTCGTCCCTGAGCCTCGCGTCTCTACCACCGCCACCGAGTCCCCTGGTCGGGGAGACCGGTACCATTCGTCGTGCCAAACCCAAACAGACTTCCTCCAACACTCCTACGAACTCCCTCTCTCCCGACGGCACGCCAACCCACGTCAGCAACCAGAGGCCCTCGCTCATCGCCAACAATCTCCAAATGTACGCCACGAGTCTCAACAACGGCCTCAACGGCTCCCAGAACTCCTCGCCCCACAACTCGTACCCGGGTTCGAACGCCAGTACGCCTACTTACGCCCCGAGCTCGCCCAACATCCTTATTGCCCAACAGCCACCGCCCTTCATACCCCCGCCTGCGTACGGATCGCAGATGGCCTGCAACTTACCCCCGGCCCCGCAGCTGATCCGACAGAACTCCAAGCTGTCCGAGCCCATCTACGCTGGCCACCAGCTGCCTCAGCAGCCCCAGCAGCCCCAGCAGCCCCAGCCCCAGCTGCAGCAGCAGCAGCAGCAGCAACAACAGCCGCAGAGCAACGGCTCGCCGGTGATCAAGCCCAATCCGAACATGGACACGGTGAGGAGGAGCGCTTTGAAGCAGAGCACCAGCCACTACGCCACACCACCCTATCTGGCCGAGCTCAAGGCAGCCTCGAGTCCCCAGCCCCAGCGGCGCGTCACCATACAGGAGCCGCCCATGTCGCCCAAGGCCTCCAAGACCGGCACCGCCAAGAAGATCACCTTCAACCTGCCACCGCAGCAGGAGCCCGGCAGTCCGGCTCTGCCCCAGAGGAAGCCCATGCCACCGCGTAGGTCCGACAGCACCAGACTCACCTCGCCCAAGAAGCTCGCTGCCTCCGACCAGGCGCCACCCGGGGACTTCCTCAAGGACCTGCAGCGAGTCATGAGGAAGAAGTGGCAGGTAGCCCAGAAGTGCAAGCTCGACTCGACGACGACGCCCCACGAGGTCCTCGGCTTTCGGGATCCACCGCCCGCGATCGCCGACTACCGCGAGACCAACGTCTCCAACTGGGTGCAGGAGCACTACGGCTCGGACAATCTCTACGAGAATGTGTACGCGCAGGATCCGAACGCACCGGCCGAGTACATAGCCGCCGCTGCCGCCGCCGCCGCCGCCGCCGGCATCAACAACAACAACAACGCCGCCAACTTGAGCAGCAGTCCCTCGAGACAGGGCAGCGTGAGGTTCACCGAGGAGAATCGGAGCATCATAGCCTCGGCCATAGCGAGCAAGAGGAGGCCACCGCCCCCGCCGCCAAAGAGAGCCGAGACCACCCAACTGACCACGAGGGCGATGCACTGACCACAGCAGACGATCCAGGCCCATCCCGAGAGCAGGTGGTACTGCTGTCTATGCATTTGCTGGAAAGACTGACGGGAGCTGATGGCGGCGTCGGCGGACGCGAAGATCTTTGTTGGCATGAAAAATAACCTTTCTTCCGAGGACACTCGAGGCAAAACGATATTCATATATATATGTTATACTTTGCGAGCGATTTCTCTATATGTATAGAATTAATTTACGCGAGATGTAGAAGAGGAAACACGACACTGCCGTGCAGCGTATGTAGATCGGTGTAATCGAGGAGCTGTTGTTGGGGGGAAAAAAAACACGCACAATAACGAACTGGCATGTATGCGTGTGAAGCAATTTTGGAACTCCTTTTTTTTTCCTTTTTGCCGAAGCGATGGAATTTTGCACAGATGACGGTTCAACGACGACGATGACGATGATGATGATGATGATTGATCGCGCATGTTTTTTGTACCATTTGTCAACTTCGCGAATGCATCGAACAATTCAGACGACTTTTTACAGTGTTTTTCGAGATAGACGTTTTTACGGTTTTCTACGGTCACTTTTTGCAGTTTCGAGTCTTGTACAAAAGTCTCGGGACACCATTTGCTATTACGCGTAGGTATATCGCTTGTACCTCGGAAATGATCGATCGAGATCACGTTCGTCGGATATACCGATAGCCTCCGAATTGCTACTTTTACACGTTTATATTGAAGAGAAAAAAAACAAACGAGGAATATGCAACAATTTTATTAGAAAAATTAAAAAAAAATAACAAGAAAAGATACAAAATATACACTCTTTTATAACGAAGGTGCTTTATATACATTTACACGTGACGACTTTGTATTAGCTGTACGTCGATGTATATATATACACGTTACGGACCCACGCAAAATCAACAGTTTTACGCGTATACGTGTTTGCGCATTGATATATATTATTATTTTTCGCGTGAATCTCGTATATGGTGTTTCTATTTAAGGAGCGACAAGGAATATATAAACGATCGAGAAAAAGCTTATTGAATTTTAGAAAGCTTCTTTCAGTAAAGAATAATAATTATATTAGCTTGTTTCGTCATACCTCGGACTCGGACGATGAGAGAGATGTTGAACATAAAGGTAAAACACAACCGTAAGCAGTTTATACCAATTATTGTACCGAAGTAACTGCAAAACTTATGTGGACTCGATGTGTGATTATTTAAGTTCTTATGGCAATACCGACTGCAGAGGCTCGCGCGAGCCGTGCAAAGTGTACTGTCGATAACTGCGATCTCGTTTATGCCATTTTTTTCTCTTATTACCTTTTTTTTCTGTTCTTCTCATTATAACGAGTAATACTTTGTAGACGAATTAAAATAGTCGATAAACGAATGCATATTATATAAATTCTGAAAACAAAGTGAGGATTTGTTTCGTCAAAGCTTTTTCAATGGTTTCAAATGGAAGAAAAAAAAAACAAAAACATTTTGAACGGCTGATGTACTTTGCCTTCGCACACATTTTGGAAGCGATTTTTGCTACTACTATAACGACAATACAAATTATTGTCACTATTAAAAAAAAATGGAAAACAAAGAAAATATATCAAAAAAAAGAGAGAGAGAGAGAAAGAGAGAATTGGAGCATGACCATGTTCGTGTAACGAATCTGTTTCACTTAGATATTTATCGTGGAACGGGCCTTTCGTGCGCTTAATTTAATTAAAAAAAAAAACGAATCGAATATAATTGGATTATAAAGATGAGCTTACGAAGTGCGAATTTTTTTGTTCCAAGAGCAAAAAAAAAAGAATTAATATAGGAAGAAAATTTATACTGCTGCCATTGTTTATTTTTCCTTTTTATTTTTAAATAATCGACACTAGAGAATTCTATCAAGATTTGCGAATCTTGTTTAGCAAAATGATTAAAATCGCGAAATTGTAGACAAATTAGAAAAGAAAAAACGAATTTTAAGAAATTAGTGCAATTGGCAGATTAAAAGTGTAATCAATCGTATAAATATTAAAGATTGAACGAAAAATTAATTCGTTGATGCTCGATACGAAGCGAAAACATATTTTTCTTATGATCGTATAGCGATATGTAGCCTTGAAGTTTAATTTTTTAAGTTGTACGTTATCTGTAAATATTGTAATGAATGGTACTACGAAATGAAATCACGATAGAAGCGTTGCGGCTGATTAATATAAAAGAAAACTAATATTTATGAAAGAAAGTGAGCTTGTGAGAATGATTTAAAGAATGGGAAAGAAGCGAAAGGATTTATTCAGTTTCTTGAAGAGCGAAAAACGGTTTGCCAGAATTTACTAAAGTTTATTTGAGCGTTTTAATTTCTTGCGATATAATAGTGCATCAGTCCCATATGATATGCGTTAATATTGTTTTGAAATTGATCCGCACGTTTATCGCTTCGAGCGGCTAAGAGTGTTGGACTTAGCGACAATATTTTCGTGACACGAGACCCGTTGCCTGAAAATATTAAAGCATAAACGCATCAGTTGATCTATTATAATAAATACGTATTATATATTAATGTTTCTATGTAAATAAATTTTCGTATATTTCAAGTATTGAAAAATTATCGATTACTCAAACATACCCGTTGATTCCTAATCCTGTTTTTGATAGAAGAAACAAACAATGAAAAAAAGAGAATACAATTGAAACTTAAAGATAAAAATATCATACTTCTAATAATGAGATATACAATAATGAATTGTATTTGATGTTTAAAAATTAATTATTTTTTCAAATCGTTGACAAAAAAAATTAAGTTCATAATTACAGGAATACATATTATTAATCTTTTTTTATTTGTCTATTCATTTATCAAATACATTAGTTATTCTTCACACACAATATTTATGTTCTAATGAAATAAATGAAATGTAAGAAATAATGTGAAATAGAAAAAATAATTCACACATTAATTCAAATAGCTTTATAAGAAGCAATTCTTCAATGTTATATTTATGTATGTAAAAAAAATAAAAACTATTCTAAATATTCAACATAATTAAAGATATTTTCAACAATCTTAGTGTTAAAAGTAAATTAATTTCATGTCTTAATCTACTACTTTATTTTTACATGAAACTAAACACTGAAACACTCGCGAAGAGTGAATAAAAATTTTAAATTGGACTGCTGTGGTAAAATTTCCAAAATATAATTTATAAATTAATAAATCTTTTGACCACAGTAGTAAACGTTATATTAATTATTAATTTTGAAGTATCTATTTTTATAAATAAGAAAAAATTGCAACAAAATAATTTAAAGTTGTATATCTTTTTTTGACTATATTTTTCACTTCTATTAACAGTTCAAGTAATGATTTTAAATTACACGAATAAAATATTATGAAAATATAAATTCATAATGTAGATATTTTTTTTATGTAATACTTTTTACTTATGCACTATTCAAAATATATTTTTACTTTTTGTTTGCATTTTAATTAAAACATTATTTAACTTTATTTTAACTGTATACATACCTATTACTTACTATCGATACATCAGAACTGCAATTGAAGATTGACGTACAAAGTAAGAAAAAGAAATAAAAAAATCCATAAATACAAGACGATTAATTTGATAATAACAAAAGAGCGTATTATATATTATATTATGCATAACAATCAAATTACCAGTGAATGAATTTTTAAGAGAATCTTTTTAGTAATGCGTTAGGTATTAAAGAAGGTTCACATCGCTGCCCTCTATTCAAATTTCAAGGTAAGCCTATAAAACTTGTACCATCTTTTAGTGTGGGAAGAGGCATAATTTAAATAAAAATTTACACTTCTTACTTGACGGGAAATATTTTAAAAAAGAGCGACTTCATAAAAACCTATGCAAGTAAAAACATACGAATGCAGCAGGCACTCATTTTCAATCAACCTTTCTCTACTTTCAAGTAAATGCTATAATTTTTGTTTAAATTCATTTATAAATTAATTTAGTTGGCTTCTTAGGTTACTCTAAACACTTCATTGTATTCCAATCTCATCAAAATCCTCTTTTCATTGAAAGCTTCAGTAAAGAAAAGTATCAACTATTAGATGAAAATTTATTTAAAATTTTTTGATAATGTGATGTAATATTGAGTTTGATTTAAAATATATGCGCTGCTCATTATAGTTCTTGTAAAAATATCTTTTAAGAATTATGTATAATAACTGCATTTTAAACCATTTCAAAATTCATTTGAAAGTTAAAATCGTGCGGTAGAAAAATATCAGAGAAACTTTTCAGTAGATTACGGGAAACTAGATGTATAACTTGATCAGAATATGTAACTTATGTTCAGGAAAAATGACATATAAAAATATTTTCATATAAAAATGTATTAGTTTACTATCATACAAATTCTATTACAACATTGTTTACTATGAAATAGCACTTTTTCTTGAGTTAAAAATTAAAATTGACTTCTGAAACCAGGCGATTTCTTAAAGCTCGGTATCAATTATTTCTCTAAAAAGATTACAGATTAAATTTTTTGTAAAGATTAGAAAATAATTTATGGAAAAAAGTGCAAACGTTTACTGTTTATTAACATTATTGTCATAATTTTTATTCTACTTAAAGATTTTAGGATGTGTCAATAACAAACATTATTCTAGCTTAGTTCATACTATACATTGATATGTTTTTTCGATTTCTATACGATTATTAAAAGTTATATTTATAGTTATATACGCTACATAAAAATACGTTACCTAAGATGATAGAGAAGTTTTTTCCGATAGATCTTTATTTAACACTGATTACTTCATAGCATCTATGGGATGTTGAAAGGTTACCGGCGTTCCATGTTTTATTACCTCTCAGCATAAAGCCATAACTATATCTTTCGAGACTACTGTATACTTCAGGAAAGCAAAAACGATGGGTGTCCGTATTCCTTGGTAAT
Source organism: Megastigmus stigmatizans (assembly GCA_900490015.1). Classification (NCBI taxonomy): domain Eukaryota; kingdom Metazoa; phylum Arthropoda; class Insecta; order Hymenoptera; family Megastigmidae; genus Megastigmus; species Megastigmus stigmatizans. The sequence goes on along the minus strand of UELV01175520.1, from coordinate 21,955 downwards.
CTGTAATTTCCATATCATTGATAAAATTGAAACTTTAATAAGCTTTCTTATCTCGCGTATTCCATACATTGGGAAATTTCATTATAAATTCGTTCGAGTTTACAACAACATAAAACTGCCAAGGTTTATTATTTACGGTGCTTTCGGTTGCCGATGTATATGAACGAAACTTGTTTCAAAAAATTAATACTTTTTATAGGAATCGATGAATTTATCGCTTATACTCCTTACTACTCGAGGCGCGCGCCTTTCGAAAAAGGCCGCGCGCTCTTGCTTGAATGTGATTTTAGAAGGCGCGGGAGTAGGCTGGGCGCTTTCGGCCGTAAAATTCCCAATAAAACGCGTCCGTTTCTAATATTCTTATATACCCTCTCTCTCTCTCTCTCTCTCTCTCTCTCTCTCTCCTCAGTCTCTGACTATCTGGCAGTCGCGCGCTCTCCGTGTGCCACTGCGCCTGCGTACGAATATAAAACATAAACTTTTGGTAGATTGAATTTTTTAGTAGGAAGTAAAGCAAGGAGAGAGAGGAGCCAAACTGAGCCGACGTCCTCGTATCTTCTTGAATTTTTTGCGTTCACCTATACGTATATCCCTTCGCCCGTATTTCGGCACATGTGATATTCACCGCGTATTGAAATACTGCACGCGCCTTCCGCGCGCGCCTTTCTTTATTATAACTGGGCCCTTTGAATAATTTTGATTTGTGCGAAAGCCTCAAGATCCATCCTCGTATATTCGGAAATTCTCATTCGCGAATCGGCCTTTTATGCTTTTTTTTTATGCAATACTTTAGACTGTATTTTTGTAAATTTTTCAAACTTCGTTTTACTTGATTTGGACGGTTATTGGGAACGTGTAATAATTCATCGTGTGTTACATCTATATTTAATTTTTTATATAAAATATAATATTTCCTTATGTTTATAATAGATATTAATATAATTTTTAATTGATTGTATGAATTCTTCTAGAAATCAGTGTAATCTAGTAGAGTATATCAGACAAAAAGCTATCAAAAGTATGAAATGTAACAAAGCTGTTTTCAATGGAAAAGTAATGAAAATTGAGACGATCGTTAAATTCCACTCTATCTTTGAATTACTGCTGCGTGCAGCGATAGTTTTACATATTCAAACTTTTTAAGATACCCAAGTTTTGTATTAATTTAGGATTGGTATTGGATTAATGAAATGCCTAAATACCTTCGGAGCTCACTTCTTTCAGGGTTTCAGCACCCAAGTAGTGCACTGGGAAGGACTTTTTTCTTTACTTCACACTAACACTTGTATCATTTCACATTATATAGGAACAAAACATTGGTTTACATTTTGCGTATCAATTTGCGTAACCAATATTACTCCTTGATTTCCATTACCCGAAAAAATTAAGATATTTATTCATAAGTTGGTGATTAAATTAAATATGCACTCTTTGAAAATTATATTTAATGTTCATTATGTATTTACTGTTTAATACAATTCGAAAAATAAACAGTAAATTTTTTAAGCATCATATCTACTGATTGGACTATTTCTTAATTTTCTTAATTTAGTTGATTCAATTCAATTCTTAAACTTAATTCAAAATTGATACACATGTAGACAATGTCTAACTTAACACTGAGTAGATTTTCGGTACAATAGCATCATATTAAGGTTTATTTTGTATTTTTTTTACTTTTCGCAATTTTAAGATATCCAAAAGCATTTGAATATCAATTTATTTTCAATTTAAGGCAAGTGGCTGACCACGAGTCTCTCTCTCTCTCTCTCTCTCTCTCTCTCGTAGTCTGCGCAACCTTCCATCTTTGCGCGGATATAAGACGGCGATCCTTAAACACCTCCTCGAGCTTGATCCCTAGTCATCCAGAGACGAAGCCTGTGGTCTTTGTTCACCAAATATATTATAGACTTCACCCATAAAAGGGCAAACGGATGGATTTTCTTTATGTTAATTTATTTTGTTTTGTTTCCTATACATCGTTTTTAATTGTGTGAGTGTATTTATTAGCGTGAGTGGGTGCACGTGTGAATGTTTAAATTTTAGAATGCAATCGACCGATAGTTATAGACCGCTTGATTTACTTTGTTTGTTTGTATTTTAATATAAGACGCTCTGTGATATTACCTGTTAAATATTTTGAAGACTGATTTTTGTATTAAATTTTAACATATGTGATATCATAGATAGTAAATAAGTGCAATATCTTATATAGAATAGTGAAAACGAAGACCATCTTTTATATTCTGTAAAACAATGTATTATTACCATTTAATTTTGTATTTATATGCAAATAAACAAATCTATTTATCTTTCTTTCTCTCTCTCTCTCTCTCTCTCTCTCTCTCTCTCTCTCTCTCTCGCATGATTTTGTGTCTCGCACTTGCTACTTAATTGAAGGGGCTACAACAACTCGGGGCCCACAATTATACTGTAACTGTAACGCCGCCATCTGTAAGGCATTATATGTAAGAATGTAATATAATTTTGAATGTGTACTAATAATAATATTATAATCTGAACAAAAAATGCATGAGTTAACTTTTTTTTTTTTAATTTTTTAAATTAATTTGTATAAATCTGATTTTGTTTATTACACAAATTTTTAAAAAAATGTTCCTCTTGCATTTTTTGAAAAAAAATTTTTTCTAGTTATGCGCAAAGTGCCACTTTACCGCACGTGCGCAGGAATAGTACATTACGCAACTAGTCGGTGAAGGAGATTATATCGACGAGGGTATCGACTCGCTTCACTCGGGCGACAATCACACGAGTTGAGATAACCTGAATGTACGTGGTGCGTATAATATTTTGCCATACAATTTGCGCAAAGGGCGATTTTCCACGTGTATGCGAACGGAGTGTGGAACAGTAAATACTTAGAATATTCAAAGACATAACATTCAATTGAACTGTACATAAAATGTTGATTATGTTTGACTATAGAATATTAATATTAAAATAATTGATATTATATACTATTGTATTAATTTACTAATATACTATCTAAATTTTTTCTTAACATTATTCAATTTCGACTTTTGTGCTACCTTAAGATTTCCTACATTGCATGTAAGTAAACAGTGGTACCTCGACATTTGTTAATATACCATTGAAATGAGCACGGTCTGGTCGAGACCTTGAGGGCGTAACATCAAAAAAATTTTAGAACATTTTTTAATTATTTTCAACTTCGTTTTTACGCGCGGAAGAGGGGGGGGGGCTTCACTTCTCTCGGACGGCAAACTCATGTAAAGTAATGTACTATTTCATGATTACAAAGTTTCCTTTACAAGGAAACAATAAGATGTGGATTCATGTTTATGAAAAAGCGTGTATTGCAAATATATTAATAAGTTATATGCTTGCATTTATAGATGCCAGCCCCAGTACCAAGATGAGAAGAAACACAACGACGATCAATGGCAGGACGGTTACCGAGGGTAGGACATTTAGCGCTGCTAGAATTAGCAAGGCGATAAGCAGCGCTCCCAGCGCCAGTGGCACGACAGCCAGGCCCTCCACCACCTGGAGCCGACCTGATATCGATGAGAGCTAATTTGATCAGATCCCACAAAGAACAAATACGAGAGCTTTTTCCAGAACTTCTGCCCGAAGTGTAGAATGACTTTGATGGAATTCCGCTGATAGGAAGACGGAGAAGTGGTTATTCGCGATTTGTGCGGTTAAATGAAATACAGCGACTGGCAAGAAACCCTTTCGACGGGGATGAAGATATTGACTAGACAGATAATTGACTATTATTTGTCCCTGTTCATTAAAGTTTGAAACTTTGTACTCTTAAGGTAGTACAACTACCTATCACTACCACCCTAGTCAAAATAATGGCATTTTATTATTTTTGGTTTATTCACGATTTATACTTATTTAAAAAATTGAACAATTTTATTCGTCCTAATTATTAAAAAAAATTTCCATGCAAAAGCCGATTTGACTCATTTTTTAAGATTAAATGTGACTTTCATGCTTGTATTTAATTTTTTTTATCATTTTTATCTACCTGATCATAGTTTTCGAAAATAGTAAATAGTCGACCAATATTTATCTTTTATTACAAAAAGTTTGAACGAAAACTGATAGGTAATTTTTGCGAAATAATTAATTGAAATTGATTTCCCATAAGACACTGTGTTAACTACGTGATAGTGTAAAAATTTAATTGAATTTCTAATGTTTCAAATATAAGTAATATAAATGAATATCTGAAAAAGTGACGTCTTAAACTAAAAATTACTATAACTGAATACCAATAATAAGTACAATTCTAGAATAAAAACGTTTAAAATCCAATATCTATAAAAGATATTAATAGACTGTACTTATTTCTGCAAACGGTATAGGTGATAACCGGAACAATAGCTTATCCATGTAATAGGTGTATAGATGTTTCCATGTAAATATATATTTCATTTGTATATTATAGCGTGTTTACTTAATAATATGTGTCACTGACAAAGTCAAAAAATCTTATTTTTAATAGAATCAGATTTTTTGTCAATTATAATATTAAAATGTGAATTTAAATAATGAAAATAAAAAAAAAACACAATTTTCAAATATCGAAAAATCGAATTTAAATAAATTATCGTTCTTTCTTTCGATTAAGCGTTAAAAGAAAACTAGAATTTGAACCAATTTCAAGATTGGTGCAATAGTTCCAGAGATATGACGTGTGAGATATACATGTATTCTTACACAAACATTTTTTATAAATAGCATATGTTGACTCCTTGATGTTCAAAACATACTTTTATAATGTTACGTCGAAACTTTTTTTTCACTATCACAATGCCTTCTTTATAAGAAAACAAAAATGTTAAGTACCGTTTTTAAAAATTTTATTTCGTATACATGAATGGTTTGAGTGCTATTTCGATATTTTTAAAATTAAGAAAAGAATAATACTTATTTGCAAAGTTATTTCTTTTCCATAACAACTGTTACTTTTGCATTTTAACAAAATGAATCTCATGCATTTCAAAGTATGAATTGAGTGGCGGTATATATACGAGTACGTTTTATGCATGTCAAATTCTTAATTTTTATTTTACGAGCTAACGTTGACCTGTATCGTAAAAAACAAAATTTGGAGATGCCTTAAAAAGGAGATCTGCTTATTAGCATAAGTGCTGTGGGAGTTCGAGATGGGCTCAAAAAGGAAATTGCGTACGCGGCACGAAAAAGTCGTGCGGTGGTGGTACAACTCCGACCCCAGTTTTAGTTTCGTTTTATGACTCGCGGGTGTCGCGCGCGCGCGCGCGAGGGCTCCACTTTTTTCGCGTCTCTCAGAAAATTCGCTGTTTTATTTTCTTTTTTCTTCCTCCCTTTCTCTCCTTTTTGTTACTCTCCCTCTCTTACTTTATCTTTGACTCTCGTTTCTATACATGGTTTTCATTCATCTTATGAATATAGTAATATTTGCATGCGAAAGGCTGATGCTGGTGCTGCTGCTGCTGCTGCCGCTGCTGCTGTTGAATATGTGATTTTTCTGTACATGTAAAATGTTAAGCTTCTTGGTAAATAAGAGCAGGCAAAACAATTTTATAAATTATGATTATTTAAAGTAAGTTTTGTAACATATTACAGCTCTAAAGATAGAGTTTGACTGTGAAAAATTATTTTCTAATTTTCACCTTTTAGACGATGGTTTAACAAATTCGAACGGAAAGCCATAATATCTAAAGTACGTGTTAAAGGAAAATTATTATAATCACATGCGTTCGGCTTACTAATTGTCAGTATTTACGTATAGGAATTTCTATTGTCTTTTATGACGTAAACATGTTTAACTTTCCTACATTTTTAGAGTTGTGTATATAGGTTCTCAAATCAGGAAACACTATTTAACATTTACAGGGATATCCCCTGAGCAAAAAATATATTAAAGCATAAAGAAAAAATTTACTTTGCTTTAACACCACAAATACTTAAGCCAGTTTTTTTCCGAACGGACCGCATAAAATTTGGCGAATATTATCATTCGAGTATAAAACTACCTGCATGCACACGGCTTATCAATCGACGTATTATAATAACGATCGATTTCACCCCATACACGCGCAAAGATTTTATTCCTCGCGATGCCGATTCGCGACTTAGCGTCATGCTCGTTTCTTTTCTTTTTTTTTTTTTTGTTTCCCTCCTGCACGCTCACCTGGACAAGGCTCCATCAGCATCTCGCACACACAGAGAGAGTGAGGGCAGAGCGCTTGGTTCGGCATTTCCAAGAACGCGCCTGTAAATCACAATTTTATTACGGATAATTTTACGAGAAGGCCAGCGCCCAAGAAGAAGATCGCCTCCCGGCTCTCGGCCATCTTCTCTCCTCGCGCCGCTCTGTGTATATATAGTATCCTTTTGCGAGGTCCGCGCGCGCGAGCGCGTAATCGGTCCTCTGGCGCTCTCGGAGTACACTTTTGCGCGCGAGAAGTGAAGCCAGTACACTGCATATAGCACCGTTCTGCTCTCCTCTCTCTCTCTCTAGGCTTGTTAGGCGAATTAGGCGAGGAACGAGGCAACTTTGCGCAAAACTTAACGCGCTCGCTCGCGCCACATCGCGTCCTCCTTATAACCAGGGGATCTTTGTTTTTCTCTCCGCTCTCTCTCTCTCTCTCTCTCTCGCTCTCGCTCTCTTAACCATTACTTTTTTTTGTTAGCCTGCGCCGTGTTTATTATTGCGCCAGGGAGTAACTCGAAACGTGATCCGGAGAAAATCTTGGCACGTAATCGTGTAATGAAAGTTTAAGATGCCGTTGCTGCTTCTCTTCGTTTATTCTTCTTTTTTTTTCTTTTTTTCTTTGAGAACTCTTCCACGAATCGCTGTATTTTATATGACCTTTATAGGAACAACTATTGATAAAGTCGGCAATATCGGTGTAAGCCATTGTTAAAATCCTATATACTTTCGAGATACTAAAGCTGTTACTCCATTGGTACATTAAGTATTTTTTTTTTCAAGTGAGATTCTTAAAGTATTTTTCTATTATGTAAGTTCATCAGTTCTTTAGATTTTAAAGTTAATATGTACATGAGTTGTATAAGAGTATTAGAAAGTACATAAATACATATTAAATGGGATAAAGCGTAACACTTAACATATCTGTATAATCGCATATTTAGACAAAACGAGTTTTTAAATAGTGAAACTGTAATGTAGGAGAGTAAAATAATTTTTCGACTCAAGTAAATTTTTTTCTTGACTTCGAATTCTGATTTGAAAAGATGCATGTGCTTGGAGAAAAAGCAATATTTCAAGATTCGTAGTTCCAGTCACAGGCACCCTCTATTGTCACCCGCATGAACTGCTACTTCATACATATACACTTGCTGTATACCTATACAGTCTTTTTAAAATTTTTAAATTAGAAATTAATTGTACATACTTTGTATTTTAAGACAAATACGTTTATATAAAAGATTATATATTTTACACTTTGAATATACGATCATGCAAATATTTAGTATTCGATATTCATATATAGTTATACATATAAAAGCATCGGGTTCGTCTGTAATTGTTATTGATTTGGAAATTACTACAATCATTCGATAAAATACATAAATATTTGGACATTTTGTAATTTCCTTTGTTCAAATTCCATTAACATTATATACATAACAAAATAACATTTACAAAATGTATGAATCATTTTGAGATTAAAAACACATGCACGCGTAGCTCCTCATCATTATCGTCGACTTCGTCTCTTATTCTATTTTCTCTAATTTATTCAATTACAATTCGCCCTCTCGTGGCATTCGCCGCACAATTATTTCATTTTTCTCTTTGGCATTTCTTCCACTGTTAGGCGCGCTCTGTGCTCGCGTACCAGCTCTCGAGAGAAATAAAAAGGAGAGGGAGAGACTATATGCCTCTTATGACACGATTAAACACGCTGGGCACTAATTGCTGCCTTTAACGAGCGATGTAACAACGATCGTTATGGCATCCACATCGCTTTGTTTCCATCGTGTATGCGACGTCCGAGGGTTGCTCGTAAAATCGGCCTTTAAAACTAGCCAAGTGATTCTTATCGTCTTGAATCTGCAGAATGGACTCCTGCGCGCTGGGCAAACGATTTTGCTTGCCCTCGCGTTCTCGCGAAACAAATTGAATGTTGCTTTATATTTGGATGAAGCCCGGCCCATGCGTGGCGTGAAACCCTGATGTCAGAAAATACAAGCAAAAATCTTCTAGTCCTGAATTTATAGCTGTATGCATGCCTTTTATTAATTATTTAGTATTACTTAATATTAAAAATACGTGGAAATAAAAGTAATGCTAAATATGTTTATTTATCATGCTTTTGATATTAGCGACATGTCCCTTCATCTTATTGTTATTATAAATAATCTTTATATGATTCAAAATTTTAAAATAATATTCTCTATTTTTAATTTTAGATATCAATTATATATATATATATATCTTCATCCTTCATCTACTTATATATATATATATAAGTATAAATATAAGTAGATGAAGGATGAAGAAACAGATAAAAACCATTATTTTAATTATAACACGTGTCAATTAACTCTGTCAAAATAATATTAGGTTGCCTATAAGATTAAAAGAATTATTTATTCTTCGCTGAACATAATTAACTTTTTTTCTGGTTCTGTGCACGTTTCGTGTTGTAAATATTGTAATTGGAACCTTGAATTTAACCTTGAATCGATACGAAGAAACCTTTTCCCGCATTTTTTTGATCACGCGTGTCGAGTCAATTTTGGCTCTGCTAATTAGAGGAGAAGCTAACAAAAGAATTGTACATATTAGCTGTTTTTGCCAATTTCGATATCTTTATAAGTGTTAACTATGTGTGATAAAAAAAAAGTTCTGTTTTTATCGTAAAAATAAGTTTCATGACTTTCTAAATGCTAACTAGTAATTAGAAAATATTTTTCGATATTATTTTGGGATATACTCTTTTCATTCCGGGATTGAAAATAATCGGTAGTCAGGAATTTATCACTTTTGATTTGCAAATTTTGGACAAGCAACTAAAAAGAATTATCAGTATGAAATATTAAAGAAAACCTATTTGCAATTTTATTTACTTTTTCATTCCAAAGCATAATGAATCTCTATAAATTGTTACACTCTTGTTGAAAATTTATCTAACCTAATGAGGCATTTGAATGAATAGATAGTCTATTTTTTTAAACAAAATATATAACCAAGATGAAGATGAAGCAAATAAAAGACACGAATTAATCCCAAAATTTTCACAAATTCCATAAATTTGAAAAATTAGTTGTAATCAAGTAGAGTTAAGAAGCGAGATAAATGTCGAGTGAAAACCAAAAAGGTTGAAGGACGAACAAGTGGAAGTTAAAATAAAGGATCTAAGGCGTATATACGTGTGGGTTCGTGTGTGCGCGCGCGCAATGAAGCTCGCATGTGTAGCAATGCGAACACGAGTATTTCCGGCAATTGCGGATAATTGGATAGAGTCATGCAAGCTTGGTTGCAGACCTGAACGAGGGGCCCTTTAATCGCAGCCAGAACGCTATGCGCAAAGTGAGCACCGAAATATATATAGCCGAGCAAAACCGTGTCTGCTATTTGGCCAGTCTAGTTACAGGCCGTGTCGATCTTTATTGATTTTTCATTACGCCCACACGGAATTTCATTATATAAAATAGATGCGTTTTTAGATCCGTACAGAATAATTAAATTTTTCATTCAATTTACGAAGTTTATAGAAAAAAAGTCTGTCAATGAAAGGTTTCTTAATCAAATTTTGTACTTCTCTATTTCTAAGTTAAATATCTAATATATTGAAATTCATGAAAAATTCTACATCATTACTATTTTCAATCACTAAAAATTACCATACCCGTGCTAATAAAGACGAGACGTAAGCAATCAATCATGCCGTACAGTTAACAATGGATGACCAAGACGATTTTCACTAAACATCAATTTCTAAATTTTTCAGCATCAGCGCTTCGAGGGTATAAAGCAGCTGCGGCGGCGCGGCGTTATATAGCAGGAGGAGGTAAATCGGTCCGAGTGGAGGAGGTGAAATAAAACTATCCATCGGGCCGAAATTGATGAATTAGGCATCCCCGAAGTAGAAAGCGGCCTTTTAAGTCGGCCAATGGTGGCGCTCTCTAGCGAGGCCTTCGGCAATCAATACGCCGGCCGCAAACGCCTGTGTGTGTGTGGGTGCGTGCTGCTCGTGCGTGCCTGTGCACGAGCGCGCGCGCGGCACGGGGGCTGCTCGAGACGTATTTTCGGGGATGGGGGATTAGGGCTGCTGCGCGGCGCGGCCAGTATGGAAGGCAGGAGAGAGAGAAACAGAGAGAGAGCAGAAGAGGCTACAAGGGCGAGGCTCTGGTCTGGAAGGGGTAAGAGGGTCGATGCAGCATTGCTGGACCAAGGTCCACTCTCACTTCTCTCTCTCACTCTGTGTGTGTGTGTGTGTGTGTGCCTGCCTAGGGAGAGAAGCAAGTCCAAGAGGGAGAGGAGAGCGAGGAGAGCGAGGAAGACGTACGACGTGTGCGAGGGGGGGAGAGACGGAAGAGGAGAGCAGCAGCCGACGAGGGGGTGGCGCTGGAGGAAGGGTGAAAGGACGAGGGGCGAGCTGCTGCTGCTGCTGGTGGTGAAGAGGCGAGCTGGAGAAAGAGAGAGAGAAAGAGAGAGAGAGAGAGAGACGGAAGAAGGGCAGAAGGAGAGGGACGCGGGAGAGTAAGGGCAAGAGTGAGAAGGAATTGAGAGCGAAAGTGAGATCGGTCCCTGGGAGCCAAGGGGTGAAAATACTAAAGGGTTCTCTGCTCTCTTCGGGAGAAAGTGAGCAGTGGCGCGCAACCGTCAAGGATAATATTATTCCAGAAAACAACTGGACCAAATAAACAAACTCATTTTATATGCTGCTGCTGAGGAATTTTTTTTGCGTGCAACAATGTTAATAATCTATTAACTCTGTTTGACTGGCAATCATTCCCGCGCAAGCTGACATCTTAGAAAGCGCGCGTGCACACAATTTCCTTCTTCTTCTTATCCGCAAAATATTTCACTGACTTCGCGGATCGCCATTAAAAGAAACGCTTCGTTATATTAAGGCAATTTAACTGTGTCTCTCAAAAACGTGCCAGAGGTGATCCATAAATTAATTGATAACAAATTTCACTTCGACAAAACTTCTTATCTCCGCGAACTGCCTGAATACTAGCAGGCGCTTGCAAAGCCCATTTGAAGACGAAAAAACGACGACGGAGAAATAGTTATTAACTAGGCTGGATTGGATTTTTCGCGGGTAATTTTCTACACGCGGTTATCAGTACGTAGGGCCGCCGACGTGGAAAGGAGCAGCGGCGGCTAATAATCCTAGATTCGCGAAGTAGGAAGGCGGCGAAGAGACGAAGGCGCGCGCGCGACCGAACGCTCGCGGCCAAATAGTCGACGAGCATGCAATTATGCCGTTCACGCGATTCTACGGTTATATATATATATACACAAGGAGAGAGAATGCTAGAAGCGAAAGCGCCTATAACGCTCGTGCCGAAATATCGCGTGGCGCAACTGCTGCTGCATGTGTATATATATATATATATACGTCGCTTCGCCTTCACACGGCAATTTTCGCGCTTTAGCACACACCGAAAATCTGCCACGGAACAAGAGGGGAGAAAAAACCTTTGCTCCTATATATAGATCGAGTCTCTTTCGGTGCCTAAACCCCTCATTAACGACTCTGAACATGCATGCACGCGTCTCATCGCACTGTTATTACTATCTTAACGGTTTTTATTGTTATCTTAACGGCTTTGGTCGTGACATGATTCTTATGCATTAATTGTTATAGTTTTTTCGTCAACGAACGAGGTTGTGGGTAAAAGTGTCGCAATGCGTGCGGAATTTCAGCGAGAGGATGTTTCCGACTAAAAGCTCGCTGGATGAAACTTGTAAGTGGAGTTGCGCTGGTTCTTGGAGGCGCGGTGTGTAGTACACGAGAGTCTGGTATAGCTAAGTTGGTAGACCTTCTTTGAGGAGTATTTTTAGTGGAGGTTGGGGGAAACGATAATCTTCAAGGTGATGCTCTTATAAAAGGAGCTTATAAAAAGGTATAAATTCTAAAAATGCGTTGCCTCGTAACTATTGGATAATGTATATTTAGTGCGAGATTTACAAGGTAGGCTAAAAAGTCTTCAAGTTTTTTATACATGTACATTTTTACAACAAAACAAGTCTACTGATGGATTACTAGAAATATCGTGTAAAACAGCTTTGGTTTATTATTAAGTGATACAAATTGAATACTTTTGATTGATTACTGACTATACTTCAGATTTATTCACTTGTTAAACAGAATTTTAATTATATACACTTTCACTACTTCGTTAATAATTGCTTGGAATTATTGATTGTAAGGAGTATTTCTTAAACGACTTACATATCGATAAATTGGCCATTCGAGATAGCAGAACAAACATAAGATGAAGCCGTAATAAGAAATCAAAGAGAAGCGAAGTATATAAGTCAAAGGAAGTAATTTGTGTGAAATGCTGTCGCGAAAATCTATTGATGACATCAGAGGATTATGATCTTTCGAGTTTCCTTGTTCCTCGCTGCCAACCCTTCGAGCGGAAGTAGCAGACCACAGGACAACTTTATTAGGGCCTCGGTAGAGGAAAAAAAAGGTAGGAGAAACCGACACTGCCACGTATATAGCCGAGAGAGAGAGAGAGAGACGAGGAAGTTTGAGGAGGGTCTCCTTTAAGAAACTCGGCAACAAAGTCTCTTGAGCACTGAGGCCACAGCAGCAGCAGCAGCAGTAGCTACACGGTCAACGTCTTTCTTGCCGAGCGAGAAAGAGATAAGGGATGGGAGCGAATGACGTAAAGACATTCGATCTCTCGTACGTTTTCAATCTAGTTGAGGAATGACCTTTGCCGACTTATCTTTATTATAATGTCAGGACTTAAAGCACAAAGTATCGTCTAACGACGTTTCAACTCGCTTTCGTAGCTTGCGACCATAGCTGATGCCAGTTAAAGAGTATTCATTGTATGCAAGAGTTTCGGAAATAGAAATTTTGTGGATAAAGGTCTACACGGCCAGTTATGCTCGGGATAATCGTACAGAAACTATATTTCCATGCATATTATATCTTTATGAATCTTACTACTGGTATAATGTGTATTTGACGAAAGATACTCGTTTGTAACATTCGTTTGCAATTACAGAATCTGATTATTGATCCTTAAAAAATTCATTTAAATTTTCGTTGATTATTAATAATTTTTATTCATTCCTGTAAAGTTGTACAGATCTGTAAAATAATATTCAAGGAAACGTGAAGTGCTTCTAAAAATCTAAAATAAATAAATCTCTATTTTTCGAAAATATATGCACGCGCAATATAAAGATTGTTCAAAGACGTGATTTCTATTTTCTTCTTCGCTTATCTTCAATTCACGTCTTGTCCGCTGTATATACGATGTCTTATTGTAGCTCGTTCAAGCCTGGGCAAAATGCGCTTCTGCGTACAAAGTACAAGGGCGACGGATGAGATCGAGTACACAGAGAGCGCAACTTCCCGCTTTACTTGCTGCTTCTGATGCTGCTGCTGCTGCTGCTGTTGGCCGGCAATTCAGCCTCAGCAACTCTCGCCCTTTGCGATTCCGAGCTCCAAGGTGAAATTGACCGACGGACCGTGGCTCTCAACTGTGCCTCGATATCGAATATTTTGGAAACTTTTGGTAGTTACGAAACTGTATCAGTACACAAATTTCTGGATCGGAGCATAACTTAGCAATTATAAAGTAATATAGGTGCATTTTGGGTTTGACTATCGATGGCGATTAAAGTTTTTGATTAAGAACTCGGATAAGTTGATTCATTACTTATTCTCTTGATGTATAGTAAATCTTTTATTAACGGTTTTTTGTGTACAAGCTATTGGCAATGCTTTGATTTCATCTAGTTGTATTATAATAATTATAATTTGGAATCTGGTGATATAAATACGTTAGTGCCAGTGGAAGAATTTCATCAGATCAGTTAGCTTAAGGACATTTAACGCTAAAAATAACAATCTTCACTTTGAGATGTAATAACTGGGTGTGAAAAAAAAACAGATCTTCCGAAAGTCTTCGAAGAGCAGTGGTGTATTATAATATTTTAAAAAAAAATCCTCAAAAATCCCCTTACACAGCAATCTCCATTTTAGCACGTCTTAAAAAAATCAATATCCCTGCGAAAGACGGTATATAAATGCAAAAGCTCAAGCGCGATCGCGTCTAAGCTCTCTCTCTCTCTTTTTCCTTTCGCTCTCTCTCTCTCACCCCCCTAACCACAATTAAAGCTCGCAGACACGTAGCACGTAAAGCAATATCGAAAAAAAAGTTAGCCCTCGGCCGTATACTCTTACGCTTCGCGAAATAGAATGCAAAAATATACCACGGCGTACGTGTGAGCAAGCTAGCGAGAGAAAGAGAGAGAGAGAGCGAAGCGCGGGCGTTTCGGGGCCTGACCTTGAACGAGGTGATAAGAGCGAAAGACAGATAGAGACAAGGCTCGGTCCTGAGAGTGAGAGAGCGAGAGCGAGAGAGAGAAGTGGAAAGGTCGAGAACCCTTGGAGACCGGAAGGGCCGCGTGAGGAGAGAAATAGAGAGAGCGCGTCCGAGCCGGGCGAAGTTTCCGTTTCTGGGGTCGATGCCGCCTCCGCCGCTCGCTTGCTCGCCTCTCCCCAAGAGCAAGTCGGCGGGGGTAGTAGAAGCGGCAGCGGCGGAGGCTGCCTTTGCCGCGGCGACGGCGGCGGCAACAGAGGAAGCGAGAGCCAGAGAGTTTCGGAACGCGCGCGCGATGTCCGGCTTGGTCCAGCAGCGGCCCACGGAGATGCCAAGTATTGATCTAGCCGGTCTTCTTCGCCGTACGCCTCTCTCGCGTTCCTCCCCTCGCACACCCCAGCCACCTACCCACCACCTCTCCTTATTCTCTCCCGCGCGTCTCGAAGCGAGGGAGAGAAAGGGAGAGTTCACATCTATCTCTCTCTCTCTCTCTTAGCCCCGCTAAGAGACTCGAGGTATAGGAAAGGGGACGCGCTCTGGTCCAGAGTCCAGCAACGTTGCGTCCCTCTCTCTCTCTCTCTGCATCTCCGTCTCTCTCGCTCTTCATTTTCTCCATCTCCTCTCTGCCTCCCCCGGTTCGCCGCCCGCGCTCTGTGCCTTGCCTTGGATTTGCCTCTTACATCGGAAACACGCCTGAGCGAGAGAGAGAGAGAGAGATAGATATAGAGGGAGAGTCTCGCGGTGCTCAACTTCTCCGGGGGTTGAAAGGAAACGTCGACGACGATGGGGATGAATAAATTATGTTCCCCGAAACTTTTTACCGCTGATTTATTAATTTTAATCTCTTTATTAGTTTCTAAATTGTCATTGAAACATTCATAATGGCCCGGAGACGTATTAATCTGCACCTATCTATCGTAATTTTGCAATTCGGAAGTTGGAACTTTTAGATTTCTTTTTCCCGCTATTTCATGTTTTCGTTTGATGTACGGAGAAGCATGTGGATATTCATTCATCGGTTCTTGTTTAAATAATTACCAATAATCCGATTTCTTCCTTGGTGCACAATTGCTACGATTGAATGTAAATCATGCAATGTATAGCGGCAGAAGAATTAAATTCCTAAATAAAAATAGCCACAATATAAACATTGTATAAGAGTAAACGATAGATTTTAAGTATGAATTGCTCATTACACGATTATCATTATCAATTAAAAAAAAAATGCTCAGTTCGAGACTTTGGAGTCTGAAATCTCATTAAGAGCCACGAGGCCATAAGCCGTCAAAAACACAACACAGAGGGGGTGAAAGGGAGAGCGAAAGGGCACATAAAAGAGTTCGATAAAAGTTTCGCCGAAGGAATTGTCGGAGCGGGGGGAGGGGAGGCGTAGGGCTGTGATTAAATCTCCAAACAATGGATTTCTCTCTCCTCTCTCGACTCGGAAGAATCCAAAAGAGGATGACCTTGCTCGATCCCAAATCCGAGATTAAGATCGAGGGGATGAGGTTGGAGTTGGCACGCCAGGATTAGGAAGATCTTCGCGCGCGTCTTTATCGTCCTTATGACGTTATCTTATTGCCGACTCTCTTCAGGGCAAGGGAACGATCAGTTCTGCATGTGGTGTAAGATGTATACATGCGCTCGAAGCGAGTGTATATATATATGTATATAGTCGCTACAGGGGGGCCGCGCGCGCAAGCCGAAGAAAAATGAAGAAAAGTCAAGAACCTACCTCGGCGGCCATCACTCATCGTTTTGCGCGCCCGCGTATTCCTATATATATGTATGCCGCGCGTTCTGCCGTGGTGTGCCGTAATGAGTCGGCTCTGCGCGGTCCAAGGCCAAGGGATCTTTGACACTGAATCTCTCTCCCCCCTCTCCCTCTTCTTCTTCTTCTTCTTCTTCTTCTTCTTCTTCTTCTCTTTTCTGCTTATTCTTCTTCTTCTTCTGCTTATTCTTCTTCTTCTTCTTGTTTGTCTCACTCGCTCGCTGCAAAACACCCTTTTTTAATTATAGCGACTTGTTAAGCCCGTTAAGGACAGCTTTCTTTAGCTTTCGGGGGGCTGCATTAGTTGTTGCTAAATCATTTTTCGGCGGATGATGAATCGACTTAAACAAATCTCTGTGAAATTTCATCAAAGTCATGGCTTGCATCGCGTGATTGATTGGTTATTAAGCCTTTCACGCTCTTTCGCTTGATAATGCAGCCGCATTGCTGTGAATTGTACGGTTGTGGATAAAACATGTTGCACCTATTCTGGGTTATAAAAAGCAACAATAAACCGATTTGTTAATCGTAATTGAATGCGAAGAAGTGTTACTTAATTATGATAAAGTAATATATTTGAAATCCAATAATATTTTTGTTGAAATTATTTTCTGGGATTTTATCATATTGACTATAGTCAACTGCAGTGTAGTATGGTTGTTAAATTTATTTTGTTACAAAATATATATTTCACAATATCCAATATTTGTATTTTCTAAATCTCAAACAATGACTCTCATTTCTAGGAGTAAGAATTTCGCGTTAAGAACTCGAGTATAACAATCATTAAGGAATCGTGATTTATTTTGTACACGTTTTTATATACCTCAATCTATGTATAAGTCAATATAAATAAATGATTTTCAAAACAGCAATTCAATTTGGTTGCATAATGAACATATCTCTTAGGGATATTATCATCATAAACCTTTATAGTTTTACCATAGCCAAAGATTAAATAGAAATATTTGAAAAAAGTATTAATTCCATATTGCAAAATGACTATAGTAATATATGAAACGGTTTTTTGCGAAAATAGCAAAAGATTGATGATCTGGAAAAGAAATCTAAAAATTCAATATTCGAAACTCAAAATTACGACGAACGATAGTTACTGATTAATATGTTCCTGGGTCTTTTCGAATGCCATATACGTTGCAATATCCTTTTCAACGGGAATATATCATACAACAATTTTATAAATAAAAATTAAATTATTCATTCTGAAATAATATACGAATGTTTAAGAACTAACTAGTCCATTGTTGTGACGACGACGTAATTGTGTAATCAAAAGTGGCTATCGCTATAAACTTGGTTTCGCAAAGTCTTTTCCCTTTATAATTCTAGCCCAATATACGTCCGCGTCAGCGGCAATCAACATGTTTATAAGTTGGACATTAAAGATCGAAGATCTCCGAGTATCTCTGTAGGCAACCTGCAATTTAAAAAAGCTGCAAGTAAACCAGTGTTCAAAATAAAAATGATGGAAAATAAAGAGATCGAAGGGCAATAAATACACGAGATTTACGATTTCGCAGAAGTATAGCCGAGTGTCGGTTCGCGCGGTGGGAAAAGGGTTTAGTCTCGCGAGGCATTGTAAAAGGAGAGTGCCGAGAAGGATAGAGCTCGCGCGCGAGAGAGAGAGAGAGGGGGGGGGAGAAAGGAGCGAGCGAGGCAAGGACCTTTAGACAGCTATAGAGAGAGAAAGAGAGAGAGAGAGAGAGAGAGATCGGGCCGGCAGCAGGACCGCCGCAAGAGATGCAGCCGCCGCTTGGCGCATATAGCCTCCCCGCGTCTTCACCGCACGGGATCTCCCCGGGAGACGCCGCCGCGCAGCGAGGTCTTAAAGCGGATGTATGTGGATTAAGATAATAGTCGTCGGAAGAAGCGCGCAAGCAGTCGCGGGGGTTGGGGTCTCGGGACGCGCCGGGTAAGAAGCGTCGTCCCGTCTTGTGCTGGCGGGATGGGAGGGGGGCAAAGGCAAAAACGAGAGAACGATATTATATGTGGGTCAAAGTCGCGACGGCACTGGGGCGCCGCGCTGGCTCCTTTCCGCTTTCTGATCTCGGGACCGCTCCGTCGAGGCTCCTTCTTCTCTCTCTCTCTCTCTCTCTCTCTGTCTCTCTTTCTATATAGCTATGTAGCAGAAAGCGAGGCGGGTCCCGAGCCATCGTCGAGACGTTATATACGCCAAGGGTTGCTCACCCCAATCTTTTCTGTATCGCTATGACCCCGTAATCGCTGTGTTATGCGTTTTGTTCGCGTTTTCTTTATCGCTTCCGCCCGCGCTTCTTCCCCATTATCCTCTCCCGTCCCTGAGTTAGTGGCCCCATCCTTTTGGTCGTAAGTGACTTCGCTTAAAGCACGAGCTGGCATTAATCTTGGGACTGTGTGTCTGTGTGTGTGTGTGTGTGTGTGTAGTGGAGGGATTGAGGATAGCGATGCGCGATAAGCGAACTTAGGCAAATGAATTGGGAGTTCGCGCTTAGGTTTTTTTCCCGCACTCTATTGTTTCTTTTTTTTTTGTTTTGCTATCGATGCTGTAAGTTTGGCAATGATGGTTTTATGGATCGAAACGAGTGCAATTAATAAAATCTCATGTTGAACCTTTTAAGTGCACGTAAGGGCCATTAACAGTAGCTAGAGCTTTATTTACTATAGCATAGCTTTTTATCTATAGGTAATGATGAATAAAGATTTTGAATTTTAATCTACTGGACAATAATCTATGTTTACGTCGAAAAGTAGTTACTTGAAAAGTATTTATTGTTTCTCCAATGCGGTATAATTCACTCTTCGATTGAGAAACATGTGTGTAAGCTGCATTTAAGTTCGCTCTCTTAACCGATTTCACTTCAGGACTAAGATCATTTTAAATTGATTCCGACCTAATTTCACCTTATAGCAAGACTTTCTTTTTGTAGTTTATGCATTCCATGCCAAAGCTTTGTTAATCAACCCATATTCTCAAAACTATAGAAACATAAATTGTAATTAAAAATGCTCAAATTAATTACATATGTACAACAGGTATAAATTTCTTTAATGAATTGTCGGCATTTGTATAGGCGATTAACTCTATTAAACATATTAATGAAAACGCTAAAGCTTGAATACATGCAGCTTATACTTAAAAGTTATAAACTCATTTTGCGTATGCCTGCGCGCGCTCGTTCTAATGAACCAGAAGCACACAAATTAATGACATACATGAAGCGGAGTAAAACGGGAGAATCTAGTGCATTACACCTACATATTTTGAATAAGGTAGATTCTCTAAAAGCTTTATTAAACGCTTCATTTTTCAAAATGTATAATTTCTGCTAAGAAAGTCAATTAAATTTCGTGTACGCACATTGTTGCATGAAAGTTTTTATTTCATAAAATGCAGAAAAGTATCCAATTAAAGTTAACAGTTTTGAAGTTTACTGTTTTAAAAAGATACGATTACACGTATGAATTATCAAGGGGCAAGATCTATGCATACAAACAAAAAGTGACGAGGAATGATGATCGAATTATGTCTTACACCCACTTATTTATCCATCACACATATGTTTATTATTTGTATAATTTAGTCTTCGGCTTATCAAAGTATTCTATGAATTTTATAAATCATACAAAACTAGTTTCTAACTTTCTCACGAGACCACGATTTTAATGTGTCCGCTCTTTTTTTTTGGTGAAACACTATACTCAGTCTGAATCTCAACAGAAGATTTTTATGTTTTTGAAAACGCATAAAAATATCTCAATATTTAATTACGCGCGCTGCGGTATTGCGCAATTGAAATGCTCATTAAATTTTTGTATCTTAATGGCGAATTATAATATTCTCAGTCTATTAAAGGAACTATAATTAGGAAAGCCCAGGCGAACAGTGTATAAGCGGTGGCAGCAGTCGTAAATCACGAATATCGTGTGTCGAGCCGTATATACATTGTGTACAACAAAGTTTTATATCGGATATATTCCTCGTTTCTAATTTACTCTTCGCACATTTTATGATCATATTAATCGCGCCATAAAAAGGCGCATTAAAAACACTTTGATACAGAAAAACGGTGTATTATATGGACCCTTCAGACCCCGGGCTCCTCTGCTTGCTTTACGGCTTATAATACGCTAATCATCCGCTCAAAGGCTACCGATACACACAGTCTCGGGCGGCCCCTCGAAGCCTCCGCCACGCTGATTCCCTCCCATAGCCACGCTATAATATATAAACTCATCGATATCTCGCGGACTCTGTTTTAAATCAAGTCGCGTAACGGGGCTCTCGAGAGTATCTCTCTCTCGCTCGTCGATTCGATTTCGGCGAAACAGTCGGACGCGTGCGACCAGAGGCGGGGTGGTCTCTCTCTCTCTCTCTCTCTCTCTCTCTCTCTCTCTCTCTCTCTGTGCGCGCCATGGGCTCATCGAGGCAGACGGGAACGAGACAATCGTCAAAGCGCCGAATGTTTATGAAACCGACTAATTAATCTGGCATTTCGAAAGTCTGCGCGTTGCGCAAGGCTACAATTTCGGCACGACGCCGCAGCCGTCGCGCGGCTTGTATCTTTGAGCGCGAACCAGAGTGAGAGAGTCGACGACGTGTGGACGAGGAACAAGCGGGAGCTCTGCGAGCAGAACGAGAGAGAGAGAGAGGGAGAGAGAAGAGTTTTTTTTTCGACGGAATCGATGGTATAGTGGTGCTCGCGAGCGCGACAAAAGGCATAAATTAAAATTAGCATAATTCTTGCTCGCTTCCTCGGTGGACAACAAAGTATGCCGCTGCAGCGTGAGAACATTGATGACGGTTATCTGTTTTTTTCTTTTCTTTTTTTTTTCCTGGATAGATTCAGAGTACCTAATCAGGAAGGAGACACGTTCATGTTTGTTTGAATTTCAGAGAAACATTTTTTTAATGGCGTATCGTGTATTTTACTCATGGTTCTTCTTTTACGCTGTTTTGAGCTTTTATTTATTAGGAAGTCTGTGATGAATGTACATAAGTACGTATATACTGTGCATAAAGAAATGTTGAATCCTTTCTTGTTTTTTATTTTCGTAGTTAACCAGACTGTAATCATTCCGAAACAACCCGCTGCTAATTTATTGGCTCTTAGCTTCTTCAAAGTTAACTATTTGTTCTAGTGCATATGTAATATAAAATTTATAAATAAAAGAAGTAAACAGTCTTCTTAAACAAGAGCGTAATATTATCGTGGAAGATAATAATAGACTGAAACATTCTTTGCGAACTTATTTAATATCTGTTTCATCAAGAATGCCAACAATACCGCCACGTATACCCGAGCTTAACTTTTAACAGATATCAAGGTTTTTCCGACTTTTTATATTAGGTGCACAACTTTGCTTCCGCCGATTTTTTCGAAAATTTGAGGCTTTATTCTGAAAAAGTGATTAGCTGTTTATGATTCAAAGTACTGTCCGTCACTAGCCACTACTTTTTGCCATCTTTCGGGCAATTGTCGGATACCATCTCGAAAAAACGATGCGTCTTTTGAGGCGATCCACAAATCGATCCATTCTTTGACTTCTTCATAAGAATGGAAATGCTGCTCAGCTAGGCCATGTGCCATCGATCGGAACAAATGGTAGTCGGAAGGAGCAATGTCTGGAGAGTACGGCGGG
>UELV01175518.1:0-10350 GCA_900490015.1 Megastigmus stigmatizans | reverse complement strand
CCCCCCCCCCCAGCAGGTGCATATTATACTTATACACCGGCGCCTGTTACGCCGGTCGCGCGGCCAGCTGCCATTTCGGCTGATGATGAACTTTATCGCGGTGCGCAAAAGATACGAAACATCGGACTCTGCCCTTGTCCCCTTATTATATATACTCCGTCGCCGTGTGGATGTACCTATAGGTGTTTACGTAAAAGCGCGCGAAACTCAAAGTATAGTGTGACGCGCCAAGAATTCGAGTTGATTGTGCGTCGCGAGAGAGACTTTGTATGAGAAATCTGTCAGTCCTGAAAGAACTGGTTGACTATTGTACCCGACTGACAGCTCGGAATTGATATAATTGATGCCACTTCGTTTGTTGCCGAAATATATATAAAAGCTCTGCCTCGCGGGCTTTTACCTCTGCACTGCGCGTTTAAACAACGCTCAATTGTGCTTTACAACTTTATGTACTCGAGTTCTTCCAAGTACTGGCCAACACTATTTCACGTAAAGATTGAGGGACGTATATAATGATAAATAAAGAGTTTTTCTTTTATGTATATCAAGTAGTACATAGGTTTCGACGACTGAATTTAAAAAAAAAATGATATCAGGGTTATAGCTCTGTCGCAATATGTATTATCCATTATTATTTTTCGATCTACTCCAGCAATTAGATTCAATCAAATTTAATTCTACACTTTACCGAAAGAACTGCGTCAAACTGTATTTTGAACTATACGGCGCGTCTGCAAGTATTAGGTATTCTGAACTAAAAACATACCAGACCGTAAAATAGTACAAGATTACACAGTTTGGCAGAATAAATACTTTGTACGAATTTGATATCTCGGTCATTTTTTTCACTCCTGCTCCTTGGAAAATGAGATTGCCATATCCATACAAGAATAAAATAATTTTAGCTTCTGAAACTCCGTTTTCATTAAAATTATATTTATACAAGTCTGATTTATACATTATACAGAAGTACCTAAAACAATATTGTAATATAGAAAATATCTTTTTATTTTCTATTTTTGTTCATAAAATCCTTCCTCACATACATATATTATATAGGAATTTGCGTAGATATTAGTGTAAAAGCTTTAACCTGTCAACAGGAGTATGGTTATCATTCTTTCGTTTGTTTTGCGAATTTTCGTGGCTGTTAGATTAATAATATGTGTAGCCGACGAAGTAGACTTACATTTACAGATATGACTGATAACGATGATTATAAAACAGTTTCATTTATAAAATCTCAACATTTCCTATAAAATTTAGTTTTCGATCGATTATTAAAAATAAAAATCAGTCATTTCAATAAAATTCAAGAATCAGGAATTCCGTGCAGGTTATAGAAAAAAGATTGTTGTGAAATTTGTAAAAGAAGTTCGTTTACTTATTCAACGAATTAATGTTCAATTCCATGAGAAATTGCATGAGAATCTGATCTCATGACTATATAACATTTGCTGTCTATAATGATTCTAACACTTAAATAGCGCTGTATCGATTATTTACATACTTATTTTATGTAAGACGTGAAAAAAAATTATATTTATCAAAAACCTAACAGTCTATCTTGCTTTCTTTCCTTTTGGCGCTGGTCGTGGCTTCCCTCTCGGAGGTTTTCCACCCCGACCTTTCTTGCCACGACCTTTCGTTTTCTCCTTGGCTTTCTGGGCGCGCAAGTCCTTCTTCATACGTGAATCGACAACCTTGTATCGTCCTTTAACACCTGCAGGCCTCGAAGCTCTCTTTTGAGCCATGTGTTTCTTGGCAACAACGTACGTTACTTCTTTCTTTGGCTCTTTAGTTGCTTTTCTGTAAAGGCTGTAAATAGACAATTTTTCTTTAAATATGATTTATCTCAACTGATTCCTTACTCAAATATCCAAACTTAAAAAAGCAATAAAGATATTAGCTAATAAAGATAATAATTATTAGCTAAATGTTAGTTCGTTTTGATCATTGAAATTCTTCATCACTTTAAATATTACAACAAACAATAAATTCTACATTATGAATATACATTAAGTTTAAATGTATAAAAATTAAATTTTAGTGCAAATTTTTGTTTATAAATATTTTTCATTTTTCTATGATAACAAAGGAGCTAGAGAAATTGACATTGAGAAAATATATTTTTAGAATAATTATACTCACGATTTAACTTGTTTTGCTTTTTCTCTGTCACTAATATCTGCATTATCCATTACATTTTCCACTTTCTTTCTTGCTTGTTGCAGCTTACGTAGGGCTCGCTTTTTCTTTCTTGCTTTAGCTTCCATTACTTTCTTAATAGGTCTGGAATCTAGATCTTCGACTCGCTTTTTGTAATCCTTCACGAGTTCGGCTGGTACTGGCGTTTCTTTTTTCATGTGTTTCGATTCATCTTCAACAAACCATTCTGGTAAATTTTGATCATTGAAAGCAAATCTATTCCAAGCACCGTCTACTAAATCTCTACGCATCTTTTTACTTTGAACTAATAGAGTTCCAAGAGCAAGATCTTGTTCCGTTAAGTTTCTTTTCCTTTTTGTTTTTAGCTCTAAATTAATTTAAAAAAAATTTATAAATTAATATCAAATCATAGTTCATTCATATTTATTTTCATTATATTTCTAATGTAAAGAAAGAAAAATGAATAAATTGATTAACTTAAATTAAAAAAATTAATGAAATAAAAAATCTTACGTTCATCTTTTGATACAACTTCAAAACCATCTTTTCCTCCAACTTTTTTGGACTTGATTTCTGGAGCAATAACCTCATCTACATTATAATCTGAATCATCATCTGAATCATCAGAATCTTTCTCTTCATCGTCATCATCATCCTCATCGTCGTCGTATTTGTTAGCATCTCCATTTTTAATATTTTTATTGATTTCTGAGTTTTCAGTGTCATTTTCACCAATAATTTTACCACCTTTTTTCTTATGAACTTCTATCATTTTATCTATTTCCAATTCTTCGTCCTTTTCAGTTTCTAAATCCTTAAAAATGTCTCTGTCAAACCACAAACTTGCTTTAGAAAATTTCTTTGATTTTTTGTCTCTAGGATCTAAATCTGTTAGTAAAGGATTTTCAGTATCTTCAAATCTAACTTTTTTTGGAACAGACTGAACAGTTTTTTCATCTTCTTCTGAATCAAGTTCTAGTTCGGATTCATTACTCTTATCAACAGTTTTCTCATCTTCAGATTCAAGTCCTAGTCCAGATTTAGTACTTGAACTGTCATCTTCAGAAAATTCCAATTCGCTATCTTCATCTTTATAATATAAACCTGAGCTATCTAAATGACCTTCATCCCTTTCATATCTAACTACTTTAGGCTTTTTTGCTTCATTTTCTGAATCATCATCACTTTCAGCAACAATATCTGGGCTTTGATCTGTAACCTGTTTCAGATCTTCATGAGTTTGTATTTGATTCAATGAAAACATATCATCACATTCCATTACTGGACCTTCATCTCCTTTAACAACCATTTTTAAATTCATTTTTTGATGGACTTTGTTTCTTTCTTTATTAAGTTTTTTCTTCTTTCTTTTTAGTTCTCTACTCTTCTCTTCTTTTAATTGCTCAATATCCTTTACTATCTGTTCATCTTCCAAATCTTCTAATTCTTCTAAAGTTTTTGGTATCTCTTCCTCTTTATCAGAACCCTCGTTTTCTTCTGCTTCTTTTCTCTCAAATTCCTCTTTCAAAACTTTCCACCATTTTATCATTAAACGCAATTCTTTTTTACCCAAGACTTTAATATCCTTACAACATTCGATAACCTCTTTAGTAGTTTTTGCATGATTTAGCACTCTCTCGTCATCTATAACTACTTCTGATATATCTTCCAAAGCTGTGATAGCACTGTCACTTGCAATAAAATCCTTGACTGACATTTTATGGTACAAAGTATAATCATTTTCTGGATAACCCAATGCCTTAGGCTTCTTTTGCTTTTCGGGATTGAATATATTTAATTTGTGTTTTGGTTCCATATCAATATCTGCAAACACATGTTTTGGATCTAAAAACTTTGGATCAAGCTTATCTGGTGCAATGTAGTATTGACAAACTACGAAAATCTCAGCAGATTCATGACGAGATGCTTGTGGTTTAGTTGCATGTACCTAAAATATAATTTATAAATACAGAACATATTTCGATACTTTGGAATAATTTGAAAAATTTAATAGTAAAATAAGTTAACTATATACATTAATTTTTCCATATTTATAGATTTTAAAATAAGAATTAATTTACCTTCTTAAAAAGTTGTTTGAATACCCAAACTAAAGGATTATAATCTTTTGACCTAAACACTTTAGTTATAAACCATCCACCTTGTTTCAAAAATTGTGTAGCCATTTTTAAGGCTGCAAGAGTTAACACAGCTTGGCTATATGAATCGTGTAACCAATTTGTACCGACATTAGGTGCACCATCATTGAGAACTACATCAGCTTTCCATGTCTTTAATTCACGGCTCAAATCCACACGACATTTGTCTGTTGTTATGTCACCAATGATGCTAATACATCCAGGAATTGGTTTAATAGGAAACAAATCAACACCAACAACTACGGACGATACTGGCATATTTTCATGAGCCACTTGCATCCATCCACCAGGAGCTGCACATAAATCTATGCATACTCTCGACTTTTGGAGAAATTCAAATTTACGATTCAACTGAATTAATTTAAAAGCAGCTCGGGACCTGTAACCTATAATTAAAAAAATTATGATGCTATTAGGATTTAATAATTAAAGAATGATGACATTGTGAAATAGAACACTCTGTGGCCATATAAATAAAAATAAAAATTTATTTACCAGTTTCTTTTGCCAAGTGATAATACTTATCCCGACGCTGCTTTCCGATTTTCTTTTTCGCCATTTTTAATGTGTTGTTATTTTTTTATAATCTTACAAAATGATTATAATGTAACAAAAATATTTGTGCTGCCAGATCCGGCAGCATCAACACGTGTAGTACATCGAACACGTCGTATCGAAAAGGTTATGTTGCTAGACCATCCTTTAAGATTCTAGTGTAATTACTAGTTCCTTTACTTTTCATATTTTCAGAGTGACAAAATATCCCTAGATGTTAAGGATATTCAAATTTCTGAAATTAATAATAAAATATAAATAGGTAGATAAACAATTGTAAAATAAATTACTACTTAATATTGATAGCTATATTCATTTTAATTTTTTATTCTTACAATATTGGTACTTTTATTCGCATTCAGTATTTAAAAAAGAGAGGTATAGTATAGAAAAATGCAGAACGCCATTTTTACTGTTGCCCGGTTGCCGTCGACCGTCGATGCCGCTCGTCATGGCGTCATTTTTTTACGGTCCTAGATAAAATTATTATTTTATTTGGAACCTTTTGTATTTTTAAAAAGAAACTATTAATATTATATTTTATAAATTAAATTGATTAATTGTTGCGAAGATGAAAAAATAAAATTATGTAAATTCTTTTCAAAGAGACGCTTAGATTTACCATTTGAAATTCCGGTGCTCCTGATCCAATCAAAAATTGCCAAAATTTGTAGGTAATAAAAGGTTAAGTTAGGTGACATTTTTCCACTTTTTTCATTCACAGAGTTGGCGACACTAGATTGAGCTAAATCCAAAATGGCGTGAATCGCTAATTCGTATCCGCCGCAATAATTTGTTTATATTTCGAAAATATGCTACATTCTGAAATCATACGAACGCAAGTAATATGTAAAAATTAATGAAACTATGTTTCGAGTGCCTGCAATTTGTTTCGGATAGTATCTCAATAAGCAGTGATAAAGTTTAACATTCTGCAATCGTCAAATACTTCGTTTGCTAAAGATCTATATTTTGTTCAGATGAGGTGTTTCACTGTACGGTGATGTGGAATGTCGTGGCTATGCAGTTCTATCTACCTTAGTACTAATTTGAAAAAACTGATATAAAATCAACAAAAATATGTCTGCACCACAGACCGAAGTGCGAGGTCGAGGGCGACCTCCGAAATTAAGAACTGTTTGCACTTGGTGCGGTGAGACAAAATTACCTCTTAAATACGTTTTACCTACTCAACATGGTAAAAAAGAGTTTTGCTGTGAAACCTGCTTAGCAGAATTTCGCAAAGCTTATGTTCGTGGAGCTTGTGTTCAGTGCGACAATGTTATACGAGGAGCTCCAGTCAGATTGGAGATGAGAAATGAGCCCCCAAAAGATTTTTGTTCCTCTGTATGTTTGAATAAGCATCAGAAAAAAGACAGTCCAGAAGAAACTAAGAAAATTATTGAAGAACAACCATCTCTAACAACATCACCAGTGCCAAATACAAATAAACAATTAAATATTAACCATTCTGCGTCTACTTCAAGCGGAACTTTTCAATATGAAACTTATCAAACTTTTGATTGGAACTTGTATTTAAAGAAAACAAGTAGTACAGCTGCACCAATCGAATGCTTTAAGCAGCATGAAGAACCACCAACAAATGAGTTTCAAATAGGGATGAAACTTGAAGCACTGGACCCTCGTAATGTAACTTCAACTTGTATTGCTACTGTGGTTGGAATTCATGGTCCAAGACTTCGGTTAAGATTGGATGGTTCAGATAATAAAAATGACTTTTGGCGTGTGGTGGATAGTAATGAAATTAATCCAATAGGTCATTGTGAAAAATCTGGTGGTATGTTACAGCCACCACTTGGTTTCCGTATGAATGCTTCAAGTTGGCCTTCATTTTTATTAAAGACTTTAAATGGAGCAGAGATGGCACCTGCTAAAGTATTTAAATATGAACCAAAAACACCACGCTGTAATATGTTTGAAGTTGGTCAAAAATTAGAAGCTATAGATAAAAAAAATCCACAATTAATATGCACAGCAACAGTAGGTGCTGTAAAGGACGATACGATACATATTACTTTTGATGGCTGGAATGGTGCATTCGATTATTGGTGTAGATATGATTCTAGAGATATTTTCCCTGCTGGATGGTGTTCAAAAAGTGGGCATCCTTTACAGCCACCAAGACAAAAATCAACAGGACCCAATCGTTTTAAATCAAGGACCAGTAACGTACTTCCAGTTATGGCTGTATCTGGTAGTGGAACTGGAAGAGAACCAGCTGTAGCCTTAGTTAGCCCTGCAGGTTCAAGTGCTCCTCCTCAACCAGCAACAGAACCTGATACAAGTACAACTAGCAGTAAAACAGTACCCATAGAAAATATTACTTTTTATGTCAATCACAATTGTTCATGTGGTCCATACTTTGATCCAAGGAAAGTAAAGGCATTGCCAGCTCAGTTTAATGGTCAAGCTCAGTCAGTTATTAAAGATATCTTTCAAGCCTTTTTAATGGCAGCAATAAGTCCACGGCAAATATTAAGTTTATTCAAGCGCGGTGAAGGTGAAAGTATTACTTTAACAATTGAGAGTAAACCAACTACTGTGGTATTACCTATATTTATGGAAGAAGAAGACTTATATGTGTATATGAGGAGACAGCTGGAGGATCTATGTGCATGCGAGCATATGCTTTCAAAAAGAAAAGAGATTTGTAAAAAATGTCCTGTTACACAACAAAATTATGCAAAAGAAGAATTAAGTAATGGAACAGGAGAGAAAAGAAGATGGTCAGCGGAAAATCAGGAAAATCCAACGACTACTCAGCAACCTCAAGTACAAAAAAGTCCTGAGCCACCTGTGATTCACCATCCTGTGGTAGAACCTCCACCAGCTAAACAGCCAAGAAAATCTGTTCCTGAATTTGAAGCAGCTACATCAACCACACAAAATGAAAATCCAATACAACGGGTACAGTCAGTTGAACCAGCTGAATGGACCATTGAAGATGTGATACAATATATTGCTATGACAGACCCAGCATTGGAGCAACATGCTGATCTTTTCAGGAAACATGAAATTGATGGAAAAGCATTGCTACTTTTGAATTCTGACATGATGATGAAGTATATGGGATTGAAGCTTGGTCCAGCACTGAAGATTTGTAACTTGGTTAATCGTATTAAGGGTAGACGGCATTTATTACTGTGATTATCTTATTCGCACATCAAATTGTAAATCTACCGAGACCTGGATATTTTTGCTTAACAAAGCAATTATGTTTATTTTTTCAATTTTATTGTATGTATTAAAAAAGAATGCATACAGTAAAAATCATTTCAGAAATTAATTTTTAAATTATTTAATAATTTTGCATAGTTACAGTGTAACAATAAAGTGTTTTCATGAATCTTTTTTTCGTGTAATTAGTATAAAATTAAATAGTAATAGCACATAAAATTAGGAAATGAACTAGGTATGTCATAAAACTGGCCAAAATCAAAAGAAATATTAAAAAATAAACATTAAATTTTTAATAATTAAAATTATTGTGTTTAATTACTAGAAATATTGTGCTTTATTGAAGATATTTGTGTTGTTTTTGATATATTAAATAAATATTAATTTCGTCACTAACAGGAATAAAAATTACATTAGGAATTAATCACAGGAAACTAATATAAAGAGTGTACAAACAATTTATAAACATTAAAAAATTAATTTCTGAATGATTTTACTGCTTATACAATCTTCATTTATAAATGTAGTAGTTGAAGTAATTATTAAATATGCTTCAACTTCTTTAGTTTTCAAGGCCTAATATTGTAAAGGCAATTACAATTGTATATACTTCACATTTATGTGAAATGCATTCAAGTTCTTGTTCATTGAAATCTTTTTTTTCAAGATGAAAAAATGAACGTTTTACAACTATACTAGTAATTACAGGAAAAGTCTTTTGTTGAAGGTGAAGGTATAAATGATGAAAGTGTGTGTTACTTTAAAGCGGATGCTTTAAAGGCTTACCAAAAAAGATTTTTTGTGTGCATTTTCTTGAAGCTAAATTAAAAACTAATTTAATATAATCACGTAATCAGTCATACTCCAAAGAAACCAATTTGGCTTTGAAAAATACATTTTATTATAAAAAATGGCTCAAAGCCAGAAAAAGCTTATTTGGTATTGGATGGAAGTAAGAGTTAGCACTTCTAGAATTTTTGTATGTAGGGTTTATTTTCAACCCTTTATTAACATAATTTATTATGTTTAAAGTGTAAAAGTGATTACAGCCTTCACACATATTCTACACATTATATTCTTAATCAGCAAAAGTATCAACTGTGATTCCTAAAATTATAAGGCGAATCAGAAGTAGCGACTGGAAAAAGAAATCTTTGTAATTATTGTACAATGAACTGACATGTGTGTATTGATGATTATAGAATCACATGTATCTAGTTATTAATATTAAAAAATAATGATGAACATTATTTTTTGCGCCATAGTCTAAGCTAGACTTAAGTAATTCTGTCTATTTACTTTGGCCAATATACATAGAATTTCATGTTCTACAAAATAATTGTAAACCCACTTCCCTTAAATACGTCTACCAAGAATAGAAAGAAGATAAACCTTCATAAATTTACTCAAATAGGTACTATGCAATCAATCATAATAAAATTTATTTGTAAAAAAGAAGATTTTATTCAATTAATTACAATATAGGAAATAACTAATATCTGTCCAATAAACATGTATAATTTGTGTCTTTTTGATTATAATTAAGGAAGTATTTTCATATCTTGAAAAAAGATATGATCTTATATTTACAATTATTTTTTAAATGTTATGTTTTTATTTTACAAAATAAAGTAAAATTATCTAAAGGTATTTTTCTTATTTTTTACACTATAATATGTAACATACAATGAATATTATACTTAAATTATTACTATATAGTTAAATATATCTAGTTTCCAAAAATTTGCATTTTAATTTTAAAATATATTATATTTTTAATATTTTTAATATTTTTTTGTTCAATTCAATAAATAGAAAAAAATAACTTTATTAATAATAATATTAATTTATAACAATATTTAAATTTTACTGCCTAATAATAAATTATCGAATCTTGAAAGATTTGAAATGATCAACAATGTTTACTTTAATTTCTTAAAGTTATTTTGCACTTGCTAAGTAAATTAATGATCGAAAAAAAAGCAAAAAAAATAAAGCCACTAAGTATGCATATTAACGTCGTTTCTTGCATTTTGGCTATTCTGCAATTTTGCTTATAGATAAATGAATATGAATCGTAATTCGCGCGTGCACGACCGCGTCGACCGGCAAGACACACGACACGACAACCGATGTAAACCTGGCCCCCAAAATTGCGTACATAATTGCATTTCATACCTTTTTAAATGCACTAATTGCACTCACTATTATTTTAATTTGCTAAATTTGCTAATTTGCAATATTTAATAATAAAGTTCAAAAAATATAT
>UELV01175508.1:0-13727 GCA_900490015.1 Megastigmus stigmatizans | reverse complement strand
CTCGTAATAAAATGTTTTTTTATTGTATTGTATCTCCACTCCTTTTATTTAAGTATTCAATAACAGAAATATGTTTCTATACCGGAAACTAATATTTCATTCAGGCGACACACGCATATGATAGGATGAAGAACATACAAAAACATTAAATATTCCTTTAATAATGCTGTAGAAAAAGTAATGACAATAAAAGCTTACCCGACAACAAAAGTAGTATGACCAGATTTATCATAAATTTATTTTGCACAATAATATTACTTTTTTTGAGATGCGAAATAGCGATAAAAGTATACTCAAATATTATTTATTAAATTCCAATTTTTTTATTTTTATATTTTTTTATAAATTTAGTTATAGTCGTAATGGCTTATTATTTTAATTTTGATGCAATTGAATGCATGTAATGTAAGTAGATAAAGAAATATATAAGTGTGATTATAAAAAGTGCATTCGAATTTCGCTCCATCACGTTGGCGTTTTATCAGCTAGGTGGAAACCCACTTTTTGCAACTCGCAAGTGCCAAGACTTCTACTCAGTTAGTATATAAGAAAATTAAGAAACATCGGTATCGTCGAAGCGATTTGCGAGGCGATATTGCGGTAGGCCATTTATACGTTATTACGATAACTCTTTCGAAACATTATGGAGCGTGCGTAAATACATATGTAAAGCGATCTTCGATTTGAATCCGAAAAATTATTTATAAAATAATATGTATATGTATATTCAAAAATCATACAAAAGCGTTGTAATGAAGAGTAAGTAGAGTTAAGTTTAATGGTGATACAAAAACAAAGTGATAATCCCATGTCAATATCAAATTCAACATTAGATCCCAGTAGCAACAATAAAAATGAGAAAAGGTGGTAAGTATTTGAAAAAGTCAATTCTATGTATGTATAAATTATTTCAATAAGCCTTTCAATTTTTTTTTAATTTATGAAAATATTTAATTACATGAATAGAATATTATCTTAACGTAATTAAATAGATTCATTAAACCATTAATAACAGGAATTACGCCTTTAGTTAAAATTAATTATTTTTTTAACACAGAATAAATATTTTATTGTTGCAATCAAACATTTATTTCTAATGAAATTGTTTTCTCATTAAACAATGAAACATTCATTCTCTGTATTAAATATTATTCTAAAAGAATTCAGTCGTTTCAGCTCTCTATTAGATATTTAGTACCACATAATAAATATTTATTTACCTGTAACAAGTAATTCTTTTCCCGCATGTTCATTCAACAAAATGTTTTGTTGTTTATCCTTAGGTAATGAAATATTTCATTGTCTACATTAAATATTTTTCAAATGAATTCTGTCGTTTCAGTTCTCTATTAGTTATTTAGTAGCAGTAATAAATATTTAATTGCCTGTAACAAGTAATTCTTTTCCCGCATGTTCATTCAACAAAATGTTTTGAAGTAATGAAATATTTCATTGTCTACATTAATTATAATTTCAAATGAATTTTGATTTTTTACTTCTGTATTAGTTGGGAAGAAATATTTGAGTATTATTAATAAAATTGCTTGTAAAGTAATTTCCTCACCCTAATAAAATGTAACATTCACGCAACAAAATGGTTTTTTTATTTATTGTACCTCCACTCCTCTCAATTAAGTATTTAATACACAGAAATATATCTTTATTACGGTAACTAATGTTTTATTAAGGGTGACAAATATATGTTACAAGGAAGAATATAAAATTAATTACCCCAATTAAATATTTTCTTGTTATATGACAATTACATTGTTTCATTGACTGAACTCAACTTTCATCAATATAATGAAATTTTTCTCTGAGTGTATATACTCTCAATTTTATAGAAGCATTTTGTATATTATAATGAACAAAGTTGTAATATACATTGATATGTATTGTGTTTTATCATCATTTTATACTTTTTTTATAGTCTTTTTACTCTTTAAGATTTAATGTACTCGGCGTTTTTAAAACAATTCCGTTCATGTAATGAAGTTATTTTTTTTTTAATTTAAGCCATTTCATGCACTACCTTAGTACATTTTACTTACATTTTATTGGAGACAGGTATAGACATACTCCTTTGTGATTAGATAGATTTCGTGGTTAACGGGTCTGACTGTCAATGACTTTAGTAGTGATTTTGAATGGTTAAGGAATCAGAAACCTATGCTTCTCTTTCTAATGTTTGCAAGTACTACAACAAGTGCAATTTTGTAACCTCAAAATAAATATGTTGCATCAACAATCTTGCTGTTTTACGTCCAGAGAAATAATTCACCTCCATAGCGCGCATCTGCACTAACGGCCAGAGCATCACTGGCTAAACACTCACTAAACGCACGCGAGTCCGACTTGTTTTTTCATATAATAAGCCCCGCGCGCGCGGCGGTGATAAATCGAAACCCAAAGTAGTCAATAGCGGACATTCTATAAAATAGTTAAAACCCCGCGTATATAAGCTTCTCATAAATTCACTTTCATGCCGGCTGATATACGGAAACATTTATATTTCCCACACGCGTTCGCCCTCTTATCTCATAACTCGCTGGCCGACGTCGTCGCCGCCGCCGCCGCCATGGCCATAAAATCATAAGGGATTTCGCTCGTTCCTCCGCTCGGCTCCTTCTAGCACTTTCTCCTTCTCTCTCTACGGCCCACACCTCCTCTTCCACCTCCTTCTTCTTTCGCTTCGCCAATGATTAAGCAAGTTAATGCGATGGCCATGGCTGCTGCGCCGCCGGTATTAACGCCCTTGTAATGTGACCTTTTCCTTACATACGTGACGCAAATACCTTTTAATTAGGAGGACTAACCAGCACTGATTGTCACGGAAATCTCGAATAAATCGTGGAAAGGGGGATTAATTATTAAGAGGGGACTGGTTACTGTCTAACTTTATCGTTAATATATATGGGTCTGCGCAGCGAGTAGTATTTATGCTCGCTATATGACAAACTCGATACTTTGTGATTGATTGCTAGTTAACTATTTATGAAATATTTCAAAAATATAACCTTATCATTATCATCCATTCTCTTGTTAATAGAAAAGTATATAGGTATAAAGAAATTTCGAACTTTTATTATACAGAAAGAATTACGAAATAATAGTTGAAATATGTAGAATATAGTCATGTATTCGAAGCCATCTAATGTCAAACATAATTATCTTGAATTGCAAGAAATTGAGAAAAGTACTATATTTGTTTTCCAATTTTATTTTTATTACCAATTACACTTTATACGATACACGCTCATTTTCATGGAACATCGTCACCTAGGAATTCAATTCCAATCGGAAAACTATCATAAAGTGCTTTACTTCTATTTGCCATTTTCCAACGGTCGAGGAACAGAACTGGTCATTTCAAGTACTGAACGATAAAATCGTCTCAAGCATTAATGGTAAAAATAAATAAAATATACGATTGTAATAACTATAATTGATAAATAATGTATTTAATCTAAACAAATAATGTGGAAATAGGGTATTACATGAAAATAATAATGATTTTTTTAGATGTTCAAAGTTTTGTAATATACATGTACAGAAATGTACTTTAAGATAATTATCTATCTATATAATAATATCTTCTCTAATTTTTGAGAAATTCAACAAGAAAATATACGTGTAAATTTTTGTTAGCCTTAACAACCAAAATAGGAATTAATAAAAATCATGCTATTTTAGTCAAACTAATCAATATTTCAGCTATATTTCCAGTCCATACTAATATTCAATTATACAACGTTATTGTAACTTGAATGATAAATTCCAGAAGCGCTAGGATTCATCAACTTTTCACTTTCGTATATGTGCACTCATCGATCTCATTTGCTCTAAAACTTAACAAACACTTAAAAAAAAATGTCCGAACAGCATAAAAGGCATAAAAATCGCAGCGGCTGGCTCTCTTTCTACGGAAAGATCGCTCGCATCTAAAAATAAATCGCAATGTCGCTCAACTTTTCTTAGACTGCAGTCCTTCTCCCCCTGTACATATACCTATACAAGCGAGCTCCAGCATCGCATCGTTCGTTTCGCTCGAGTTGGCTTGAGTCGTCGGTGGTCTTAGGGGGGCGTTGGGCGTTGTGTCCCGTCGGCAAATGGATATCATCGAGTCGCGCGTCTCCCCCGACGGAGCCATAAAGTCGCTACAAATAGCGTTTAAGAGTGTTCGCCGATGATCTCGCTTGCGAGGATTTGAAATTTTAGAGCGGACAGTCTACTCTTCCCTCCCCCTTCCCCTCCTACTCCTATAGTGTCGTCGATAACTTTGATGGTTATGTCGCGGCCTGCCGCTATGTCGTACCAAAAAATTGCCTAATACTGGAACGACCCGCTTTGTAGATTCTTGTAAGATTTTGGAAATGTTCGCGTAAAAGCTTTTTCAAACAGCCCACTATGGTGCATGGTTCAAAGTTTAAAATCATATATCCAGCCAAGTCTTTGCTGAAGCGCCAAGACTTAAAAAGAATCATTATTTTGAATTATTGTATAGATAAAGTGTAAAATATACTGAAAATGCTTACATCCATTTAGGAATGATTTTTCTTCAGAATTCAAAAGTGAAGCGTGATTTAAACAATGAAAATAAGATTAATTTCATTCAACTTAATGATAAAACAGTCATGAATCCTGATTCTATAAACTCTCAATCTCAACCTTTTTCTTTTTAAGACGGTGACATTATATAAAGCGATTCAAATTCGCACGAAATGTTTCGCAGCGTCTCCGAAACCCGTCAATGTTGAGCAATCCATTTTCCTTGCGAGCCCAGCGGCATCGTGCGCGCATCCCAGCCTCCAGCTTCTCCCTTCCTTGAGCTCGCGCGCTCCGCCTTTACGCTCACGGTTTATATCCGCCGCCCAACAAAATAGCTTACGCGCGAAACTCTAAAGTCGCCGGTAAAAAACATCAGCCCCTATTAGACAGCCGCGCACGTCCTTCGGCCAGGCGACGATACCCACCCTGTACCTACACCCACACACATACACAGAGGCTCCCTCTTTCTCTTCCCCGGGGTTTCGCGACCATTAACATTTTTACGAGATCACGTAATGCGCGCTGCTGCTGCCGTCCTCTATGTTCTTCTAGCTCTCTCTCTCTCTCTCTCTCTTTTTCTGTGGCGCGCGCGCCCCGAGGAAGCCGGCTATTCGTTAAAGATCCACAAGATTAATGCGTTGCGCGCCGAGTGTGTGTGTGTGTGCGCGTGCCTCTATGTGTGTGTGTGCGTATGCATCGGTATGGGTGTGTGGGATTTACTGTATAGATGAGGACGTCGGCTGTTACCGGGGGTGTCTTCGACCCCCCGACTGCGCAGCCGGCGATGTATATATCTGCGGCTGCGGTTCAGGTGTAAATAAGATATATACGTGCGCGCGTCGCGCGTCTTTGATGAGAAACGCAAAAATGTAGACCGCGGATGGTGAGGAAGGGGGGGGGGGAGGAGGTAGGGATTCGCCTTGCGAGAGAGATGGGGATTCAGTCGCCGTTTCCAGATTACTTCGAGCTTTTGCCTCTCTGCACTGACGCGTTTATGGCCGCTTCTTACTTCCTGCGATGTTCAGAGTTTTCTGTGAAAAGTTCTATGTGGAAATATTTTAATAAGTAATGACTATATGATGCGGTTAAGGTACACAATCATGAAAATCATTTATATATATATATAATGAATACTTTAAAATTCAACTTTTTACTGCACCGTACGCTGCAATTTTATTTACTTTGAATATTGTTATACCTCGCAACACAAACGAAAATTATTAATAGAATTTTAATTTTAATAAAAAGTATCTGCAAAACCCACACCAGAGCCTCGCATAAAATGATTAAATCAGGAATCAACAGCGCTTCGAAAAAAGCAACAAAAACCGGAAAAATTTACGGATTCTCAATTGAAGAGCGGCTATAGGATGTACCTAAATAAAAGAATTGCCGCTGTAAACAATGGAGCGCCATAAATAAGGGATCCACACTCGCACGACTACTGCTTTCCGAAAAGGCCAATTTTTCGAATCCGGGGCGAAACAAACGTTATACTTCCCCTCGCATCTTTATCTCCGTCTCGTTTTCTCCTGGATTATTAAAGGGCTGCTGCAGCTCGAGTCGGAGCTCGAGGCAGAGAGAAAGCGAGGAAGCCGCGGGAGCGTCGCGACGGCCAAGGTTTCAAACTGTAGTTTATTTAGTTGAAAAGTTACGGGAGAGAGAGAGAGAGAGAGAGAGAGCCGTTGCCGCCACCGTTGCTGCTGGGTCATGCACCTGCGACTCGCACGACTACGTGCGAACTTTGCACGCTGCTGCAGACGCGGCGCATACTCGCGATTACGTGCGCGCACCGACCGATGGCTAAGTGCAGAGGCGCGGCTTTTACTAACCCTCCCCCTCCCCATCTTCGTTTTTTTTTTGTTTGATTAAAGAAAAGCGTCGAGAGGGAGAAAAGGATTTTTGCATCGTTGCACGCGCTCGTCCGTTATTTTTATTTAGTTTACTGTTTGAGCGTATGTTGAATGTGGTAAAGTTGAATAATCGTTGTTTCACGGCTTAGAAATATTGGTTTATTCAGTTTAGACATTTATTTAACGAGCTGTGGTCGAGAATAAATAGGAATAGCGATTACTAGGAAAAATGAATACTCGGACGGGGATTACATGCTCACTAAATCTAAATATGTGTACAGTCATGGATTACACGTAACTATGCAATTATGGCTCATGTGGAAAGTCGACCACGTAAAATACCATGTACACATTCACTTATTCAATATGTAACTTTAGGTTACATATTGAATATGTGAACATGTACTATTAAAATAAGAAACATACCGCATTGAAACAAGTGAATTATCACTATAAATAAGTATAATTTCATATTCAATATCGGTTTACGTAACGTAATTATAGTACATTGTTAATTCACATGGAAATAAGTAAATAGTCACTATAAATATGTAAAATTATTATTCTCTTATCTTACACAGAAAAATTTATCATTTTAAATCGTAGTATAATTTTTGTATCTACTTTGCCATGAAAATGGCAAATACAATATAGTTCTTACTTCATTTTTACGACAAAATTGATGAAAAAAAATAAATTACGATAATAAATATTTTTTTTTATTTTAAGCAAAGTAATACCAATTTCAAATATTTCTCGTAATTATTAATATATTAATTAATAAATATTTCATAAGCTGAAAATTTTATAATAGAATTTGTAATTAATATTTAATTTAACTGACAAATAAATATCACATGATGTAATTTCGATATTGGATATACATGTTTGAATAACATAGTAGAGATTTTACAACGTCGTTGGATATTCAATACTCAACGTGGAATAAATCTTGAAGAGGAGACCAATCGGCATCGTGGTGTTGAAGCACCGCGGAATTTAATGCGTTCTGGCAATTCCTTC
This sequence comes from Megastigmus stigmatizans, assembly GCA_900490015.1. Lineage (NCBI taxonomy): Eukaryota > Metazoa > Arthropoda > Insecta > Hymenoptera > Megastigmidae > Megastigmus > Megastigmus stigmatizans. The sequence goes on along the minus strand of UELV01175508.1, from coordinate 6,303 downwards.
AAGAACGAGACAATGCGAGACAAAGGCTCTCGTATCTACACGTGAAATTATGAAAATACACATATTCAGCAGGGAAAATACAGTTCACATATGAAATAAGTGAATATTTTACATATCAATTTGTGAAAATACAGTTTACATGTGAAAAAAGTGAATATTTCACATATTTATATATGTATAGATAGAATTCATATGTGACATAAGCGAAAATTTCATATATCTACATGTGAAGTTGTGAGATACACATCGACAATGCATGAAAATTCTACATATTCGTTATTGGTTTCACATGGAAAATATAAAGGGTGCTGCATTCAAATTTTATAAAATATGGGTATTAGACTCGTTACATAGAAAGCAATAGATTTACAGTAGTATTAAGAGAAGGTGTTATGGTCAAAAAGATTTCTACCTTACCAGGTTTGCATTTGACGAGATATATAAAGATAGAGACTAATTTTTGTAAAAAACTTTTTGCTCGCACCTCGGTAATGATGTAAATATTACGTCGTTCCCGTTTGATGAACTTCCATCCAAAATTCACAAAGATAATTGTCGTTGAAAATTTAGTTCGTGATTCACAGCGATTCCGTTTCCTAAATTTTCAAGGAGACAAATCTCTACGAATTTCATGAAACTTGAACCACGTAATGTTTACATCATTACCGAGATGATGACATCGATATTTTTTTCCAAATGCCGTATTTTAAGTAATATTTATCACGTCCATGATTACTAAATTTTGAATAAACTGTAAAAAGGCTGATCATCGCTAACCTCTGCACATTTAGCCGTACTACTATTGACATTTTGCTAGTTATTTAATATTTGACAATTTATATGAATGATTTTTCGCAGAAATTAGACCATTGCAATAAAATTTAAGCTTTAATTACTTTACAGCCATTGAAAAACTCTCCAGAATTTTCTTAATCTCAAAACCAGCAGTCAGCACAAGTCGGAAGAAATCGAAGATCACCGAAACACCAATTCGCGGTATCTCGCACGAGCAGCAAACAAGCGAAGGAAACGCGATATTCCGCGAAAGTGCAGTGGCAAGGTAGTTCTCGCTTCCCCACTTTTTTTCGGACGGCTCGCAAAAAACGAACCCGCGACTCTCGGAATCGGAGATGCGAGCGGCTGGTGTTCCCCCGAGGATATGTGTATGTGTGCGCGTATGTGTGTGTGTGTGTGTGTGTGTGTATGTGCAGCTCTCACGAAGTTTCGCTCTTTGATGGTGAAGAATTGCGGCGGCAGTGCGCCGTTCGTGATTCTATTTAAATGCGAACTATGCCGAGGAGTCCAAAAAAGAGGAAGCGAGAGAGGGAGAAGTTGGATTTAGGTAGTTTTAAAGTCGAGTACTTGATATGTATGAAAGTAAAGCCCTGCCTAGTTTCAACATTTATCTCGCACACTCGCGCGCGCCGTTTGAAAAGCACGAGAATTTATCAATCAACTTTCGAGAGAAATTCCGCTGGGAAACTTATCTGGGGGCGTAATGCTTGGGAGGACAGGTTCGTTGAAATACGACAATGGCAAGCTGGAAGAAGATATATTTTGTAAATAATCGATGGTTATAGTTTCGTTTGGAGCGCTGAGATTTTGTGCTAACTGCACTTAACTGGGGTACTAAAAGTGAATTACAATCATATGTAGAAATGCAGCTTTTCACTCTATTAAAAACATTGAATTTTGTGTAAGGAGTTTTTCTGAAATGACAGAATTTGTATAATATTATACATGGTACTATGTATAATAATATTATGTATAGTATATACTATGTTATGAAAGCAATATTAGGTGATTCAAAAACCTTTTAGAAGCATCTTTCTGATTTAAAATATTTTAACAGCAACGTAAAAAATACATTAAAAAAATCTATTTTCCATTGTCAAACAAGACTTAATACATAATCATACCAATAAAAATTATTTTTTAGCAAAAACGTGACAGAAAACACAAAGAAATAAGTATTAAAATATGAAAATCAGTCCAGAAAAATCTGAGGCACACCTCCCCTCCACCCCCGCCCCCTTATACACACACATAAATACACGCAGAAAAAAAATGTTTAATTTTTATGTAGACGTACTTGATATACGTTCCTATAACATTTTCATTAGCCTAGAAAAAAATCTCTTACCAATATAAAGCTCCTCTATGATATGATGAAGCAAAATCTGCGTAAGTACACTCATATACCGTGGAACAAAAAATTTATATTTATTCAATTTGTATAAAAGCTATCTTCATATTTGTATTTATTATATAATTATACAGTACCAAATCATAAATAAAAACCATGTATATATTATATAATATTCCACGATCACTGATTGTTGCAAAAAAAAATCATAAATTTAGAATTTATTTAGAAAGATAAATTCTTATGAAAAAAAAAACTTTTCCAACGAAAACCCTAGTTACAGAAATCCCTTTTCGATTAATGCACTTGGCCGCTTATCAAAAACTAATCTTTTAGCTCGAAATCCAATTAGTTGATGAGCTCTTTACTCCAATCCCGTCCTGCGACATATTAAATCAAGATATTCCAGGGTTAAAAAGCAAGTTTTCCTTCTGAAATTTGAAATTTGAAATAAAATTTTGTGAGAGTTAGAGCGTGAGAGAGAGAGAGAGAGAGAGAGAGAGAGAGAGAGAGAGAGAAAGGGAGAGTCGCGAGCTCAGCAATATTAATGGCTCTGGGAGACACGAGAAATTTTTCAGCAGACTTAACGTTCTTAATAATCAATTGAAAGTTCACAAGTTTCGATGAATTATTAAGTGCTCTTGCCCCGTCGACTTTGGCAATTTACTGGAGCGCCCGAGAGCTGCTGCCTGCAGCCTGAGCGTCTTCTGCACTGCACTGCAGCCAAGCTTTTACGCAAAACTGGCCTGCGTCAAAAATTATTATGCACGAGTTGCGATTCATAGTTTTTGTGTTAATTGAACTTGTTCACCCAATTCTTCCATTTTACTACTTGTTTTTTCCATTATACTGGAACACTAGAAACAAAGTATGAATAGAAGTTTCCTAATAGTCAAATCTTCTAGAAAGTACTATTCCTACATTTTGAATCCAAGTGGGAGTGAAATAGCGTTAAAAGTTGTAGCTTGAAATATACAAATAGTAAATTCCATAAACGTGCATACTTGCGATGATGATTATAAGTAGAAAATTTGTCTCATTTGCTTCAGGTACGTAACGCAACCTGATGACTGCAACGAAATTAAATAAAAGGTTTATATTTTCCTCTTTTTTTCACAACAGGGAAAATATATGATTATAATATCCGCTCTTTCCAAAACTCAAAGAATCTTCCCTCTTCATTTGCCGCCATAGCAGCTTGCGCGCGCTAATAAAAGCACGCGGTCTGAAATGGATTTAAAACGCAATAATAATAAACAGACCGGTGGAATAAACAGCTTTTTAAAGGCCATTAAAACATATAAGCAAAAAGCGTAATTTCAAGTGAATTTCCGAACCGCGCGCGTAGCTCACCTCAAAAGCGCCATAATTGGAGCAATTAAGCAAAGTCAAGCCACTGGCAGGCGCGCGGTGCAGCAGCGGATATAGAAAGGCGAGCTTACGCGAGATAGAGAGATGCGGGGGCTGCGGAAAAAAGAATCATAAAGGAAACAACGGTAAGTTGCAAACTGGGAATGCTTCAAGATTCGATAAAGGGATAGATTAAACGCGGTGGGTGGGTGGGTACAAGGGCAGGAGCTATATATAGGGGGGGAGTGAAAAGGAATATAAAAAGAAGATGAATAAGCGGCGGGGGTATAGCCGAGAGGCAAGGATAAACAAGAAAACTCGGGAAAAAGAAAAGGGAAGCGAGGGAAAACACGTTCTGTGAGAATCAGGTGAGCTGCTGCTGCTGCTGCTGCTGCTACTGCTGCTGCTGGCGGTGGTGGAGAGGTTCCCCTTTGACGTCGGACGGACGCCGCCGCTGCCGCCGCGGGAAGTGCTTGTCAGTATCTCTCGAAGCTGCTCTTCCTCGCTCCTGTACACCACCTCTTCTCTTCTGTGCATTTTATTAAATAAATCTCGTGTGCGCGCGTGCGAGCCCTTCTAGCTCTCTTTGTCTCTTTCTCTCTTTCGCTCTCTCGGACGATCTCAAGCTGCCAGCGATTTCCCAGTGTTGCGGTGACGAGGAGCAAGAGAGAGAGTGAGAGGGAGGAAAAGACGCCCGAGGACACAAAGAGCGGCAAAAGCGAGGCTGGGAAAAACGTAAGGACCGCCTTTATTGGCTTGAATGCCATTATATGCAAGGATCCAATTGCACTCGGCTTTATTTTTATTGATGCCAAGATTTTCCTCTTGCTTCCTATCGCGTTTGCGTCAATGCAGGAATCCTCTGCGGGGTGGATATGTCGATGGCTCGGTTGTACCGCGGGATTTACCTCGACACGTGGGTGGATTTTGAGAAAGTTTTCAGCTTGGATTTGGTGATCTGCGTTGATTCAATCCGATTGAGCCGTGTTATTTAAGGGTTTTGTATATCGATCATTACATCGGAAAATATCACCAGTTCAAAAAACATACGCAAAATTTTTGTTCCGAATACTAGCATATCCAAAGATAATTTAATTGTACACTATCCGAAAACCAATTTTCAAAAAATTAAAATACACCGTTATTTTTCTAAAGCAACTAAACTGCACACACACTCGCCAAATAAAAAAAAAAATGAATTTCTCATTAGAAAAAGATCGAAATAGAAGAACAAGAAGGAAACCAAGCAAAGAAAAGCCTTTAAAAAAGTGAAAAAGCAAGGAAGAAGGAGGAAGGGAAAGAGAGAGAGAGAGAGAGAGAAATTAAAGGCGAGAGGAATAGCTGCAGCGGGGCAGCAAGGAGATGAGATCGAAAGTCTAAAGAAGCAAACTCGAGGCGCGCGGAGAGCGAGACAGGAAGCAAGGATCAACGTAGCTCTTTCACTTTGTGCCCTGCGGATGCCTCGGAAAAAAAGGGAAAAGAAAAAACAAACAAACGCTTCGACTTCCACATCGGCGGATCGACGCGTACGTGATGCCAGCGCGCGAGTAAACGTTTCGTTTTTCATTATTCTGCGTTTTTTTCTCTCCTACCCTATATCGCACTTCATACCTCGGATCGCTGCGCAGTCAAAGATCCTCTCCACCGACCGTGTGCTTTTTTTGCACTCTTGTTTTATTGCAGTCTTAATGATTTCTTTTTTGTTTCTCTCTCTCTCTCTCTCTCTCTCTCTCTCTCTTTCTCTCTCTCTATGCTAGTTCCTTGATTCACGCGCGCCCGTTTATCAATACGGAGCTGCAGTAATTTTCTAAATATTTCGTACTGTTCCGTATTCTCGCGCTTCTTCATATTAAAATTCCTACTTTCCATGGTTCTAGTGTTTAATGAAAAGCTGGAAAAACTGCATAGGTATGCATCAAACGACCTTTTAATGAAATTCAGTAAAATGTGATTATTTATTGTGATCTATTATTGTAATGTGACCTAATGGTAAGTATCATCCGTTGAGCCGGCGGAGAATACTTTTATATTATTATGGCGCTTGAATTTTACATTTATTCTGTATATACATTTATACTTTTCAATTCATGAACATTGTACTAAAATATACAGTACTTTTCTAACGTTACTTATTATCCAATTTTTAATTGAAATCGCGATTTAAACTTTTGTGAAAACAATGAAAGAAGTTTTCAAAAATTGATAAATTTAATAAATAAAAAACATAGGACGAGAAAAAAATATCCCCTGCAACAAAATTCAGTCCTTTAAAATTTAATATAAAATAAGCAAGCATATAAAAACACTACATTATAGTAATATTACAAAAAAAAATCAAATAACCACCCGCGTTTCATAATATTCTAAGGTTATATCCCACCGATTCAACTTCTTCCAAGCGCTGCATCGAAATTTCAATGTAAATAATACCAACCACCCCCTGAAAAATAAGGAAACAAACAAAGAAAAAAAAAATAAATAAATTGAACCATATTTGTTTTATTTTGGTCGCTCTGACTTCGCAGCACACAACGAAAAAAAAGGTAAAACCGCGCGTTTGCACTGCTTTCGAACTAATTAATCCGCGACTGCACAGGGGCAAAATATAAACTCTCGAGCGCGCGCGCGCTCGCGGCACTCGCTCATTTCGGCCCCAAAACTAAAACCAATCCAACCGAAGTATATATACGCATTAAAAAAGCAAAAAAGCAAGGGAAAAAAACGAGGATCGAGACGCGCTTGCCTCGCTTGAAAAAAAAAAAGCCCACCCAGATCTACACTCACACTCACACACACACACACACACA